>BQNB010134371.1:0-18322 GCA_026074375.1 Tanacetum coccineum | reverse complement strand
GGGTGTTATGGTTTAGTGGGTTTGGGATTATAATTAATAGGTTTTGGGCCTAGGTTAATATTTAAAGGGTTCTTGGGCTTTTTTAACTTATAAGACTTGATTTTAAGGGCTTAATGGGCTGGCCCGACCCATTAGATAGGTGTGGGTTGGTCCATTTAGGATGCACACGTCTTTTGGCTTTGACTTTGACTTTGACTTTTTGACTTTTTGACTCTGACTTTGAATTTTCACGCTCTTTCCATTCATGTGCTCGGTTTTGTCAGTTTTGGCTTTGTTTTTATCCTTTAGTGAATATCCGTTACCTGCACAGTATACAAAGCAAAAGAAGCATATATTTATCATTTTATGTCCGTTTTTGGTCATTTAGGCTCGTTTTAATAGGTAAAAGGTATGTGTAATTAAGCACATACCAAAATCCCTGAGCCATCCGATGCATTTGTGTTTTCATGGATTCAAAAGTTTTTCTTTCATACCATCGTAAAGATGTACATTAGATCCGTTGCTTTCGATGTAAAATACAGGTTTTTTTGGAGGTTTTAGCAACATTTTTCTTCCTTTTCCTTACTTCCTATTACATGTAATATTTTCTCAAATTACTAGAGTGCCATGTGTTTCAACAACCTCGTATGGTCCTTCCCATTTTGGTCCAAGTTTGCCTGTGTTTTCTGCTTTTGATAACTCGTTTTTTCAAAGGGCGAATTCTCCTACCTTGAATTGTTTATGATGGACTCATTGATTATAATACTTTTCCAGTTGTTTTCGTCTTGCTTCTCTGATTGTCACTATCTCTCTTCCATTCTTCGAGCAGGTTTTAGTTCATCCTGAGTGCTTCCTCATTTTCTTTATCGGACCTCTTGATTGTTCTTCTTGTAGGGATGCCTATTTCTGCAGGTATGACTGCTTCGGTACCATATGCTAGACTAAATGGTATTTCCTTGTTACTCATTTTGGGTGTTGTCCTGTGGGCCTATAACACATTTGGATATTCCTCTACCCATGCTCCTTCTTCCTGGTGTAGCCTTGTTTTGATTCCTTGCATTATGCTTCGATTAGCCCTTTCCACATCTCCATTTGCTTGAGGATGATATACCAATGTAGAGACGAGTTTTATTCCTAGTCCTTTGCACAAGAATTAAATGGGTCGTTAATCAACTGGGTTCCATTGTCTGTTATGATGGTGGCTGGTATTCTAAACCTGCATACAATGTTATCAAATGCGAAGTTTTTGACCTGTTCACCTGTTATGCTAGTTACTGCTTTGGCCTTCATCCATTTGGTAAAATAATCAACAACTAAAATCAAGTACTTGATTTTGCCCAGAGCCTCGGAGAGAGGTCCACCAATTCCCATTCCCCATTTTCAAAAGGGCCACACTGAAGTGACGAAGATCATGTCATTTTTTGGCAGCTTTGGTATGGTGGCGTATACTTGACATGAGTCGCAGCTTGATACCTCATTGTTGGCATCCTAATGCATGATTGACCAGAAGTATCCAGCATTCATAGCTTTATGGACTGCCCTTCTTGATCCGTCATGCATTCCGCATGACCCCATGTATATTTCCTTTATCAGATATTTGGCCTGCTGCGGACCTATGCATCGGAGTAGTGGCCCTAAGTATGATTTTTGGTATAAGACTCCTTCATCTATGGTGTAGTTGCGTGCTTGAATCGTTCATGCTTTGGCAACATCTTCTGATAGGCTTCCATGTTCAATATATTCTTGGATCGGTGTCATCCAAGTTATTGTTGCTTCTTTAATGATTGCATTGACTTCTACCGTATCCACTGATCGCTCATTGAGTTCCTCAATCAGCACACCCATTTGTTAATCCTTCACATTGCACTACTGCAAGCTTGCTTAAAGCGTCAACTTTTTTATTATCTTCCCTTGGTATATGGCTTATCTGGAAGTTGTTGAAGCTACGGATCATTTCTAAGGCTTTTTCTTTGTATTTCTTGGTTTTTCACTTTTTGCTTCGTATGATCCTTCCACCTGGCTTTCTACCAACTTCGAATCTACGCATGCATGCATTTTTTCGACCTTTATTTTTGTTGCTATTCTTAAACCTACCAGCAACGCTTTATATTCTGCATCATTGTCTGAGTTGGTGAAGTTCAATCGAAGAGCATAGGAATATTCTGCTCCTTCTAGATCTATCAGGATGAGTCCTTCCCCAGATCCGTGTTCATTGGAGGCTCCGTCAGTATATAGTTTCCATATGTCTATTTCGGTCCCTAAGTTTTTAGGTGTTTTGGTTTCCGGAGCTTCCTGCTCTTCCCTGCTTTTTCCTTCTATCAAAGTATCGTTCGACCCACTTGCTTTTACTTGTGTAGAGTTGTCCTCTGCCAGGAAATCGGCGAGTACTTGTCCTTTTATCACGCTTCTTGGGGCATATTTGATCCCATAGGCTTCGAGCTTAATCCCCCACTTAGCCAATCTTCTCGTTGCTCTTGATTGTTTAATATTTGACTTATGGGTTTGTCTGTGATAACCTTGATTGTATGGCCTTGAAAATACCTTCTCAATCATTTAGCGGCATGTACTAGTGCTAGAATTAGCTTTTTCCATCGGCGAGTAATTAATTTTAGCACCCTGCAATGTTCTGCTTACGTAATGGATTGGGGCTTATCTCCAATGTCTTTCCACTAATAAAACGGCGCTGACTGCTTTGTTGGCCGCTGATAGGTAGACCATGAGTTCTTCCTCCTTCTTTGGGGCCGTTAAGGTTGGTAGCTCCGTTATCAGCCTCTTCATTTCCTAAAATGCTTCTTCGGCCTCTACTGTCTAATGAAAGTCCTTTTTATTTGTACACTTTTTGAGGGTGTCCAGTCAGGGTAGGGCCTTTTCCGCTGCTTTAGAAAGGAATCTGTTCAAGGCAGCAAGTTTGCCGCTTAGTTGTTGCATTTGCTTTAGGTTGCTTGGTGAGGGCATGTTTACCACGACCTTTGCTTTTTCTGGATTTGCTCTGATTCCTTCGGAAGTAACTATATATCCTAAGAATTTTCCTTCCTCCATTCTGAAGGAACATTTTTTGGGATTTAGCTTCATGTTTACCTTTTTGAGTGTCAATAATGTATCTTTAACGTCTTTTATCATTTCTGGTTCTGTCTTACTTTTGATGACCATGTCATCCACATATGCCTCTAAGTTCCTTCACATTTGTCCTTCAAATATGGTGTCAACCAATCTTTGATATGTTGCTCCGGCATTCTTTAGTCCAAATGGAATTTTTGTATAATAAAAGACTCCTTCATCGGTATGGAACGCCATTTTATCTTCATCCTTTTTGGTCATTTGTATTTGGTGGTACCCCTTGTAGGCGTCTAGGAAGTACTTGTAATTGAACCCCATTAGGGATTCTATCTTCCAATCGATCTTTGACAGAGGATATAGGTCCTTTGGACATGCTTTATTCAAGTCTTTAAAGTCAATGCACATCCTCCAGTTGTCATCTGGTTTTTTAACTAGAACAGGGTTGGCTACCCACATGGGGTATCGTACCTTTCTAACTATTCCAACCTTAAGCCATTCTGCTACTTCATCTTTTACTACTCTTCTTCTGTCTAGGGCTATGCTCTGTTTCCTTAGCATCCTCGGCTTTATGTGAGGGTACGTCTTGAGTTTGTGTTCTGCAATAGAGTGGGGAATTCTGGTCATGTCTGCTGGAGTCTAGGTGAAAGCATCGGCATGCTTTCGTAATATTTTAATGAGTTCTAATCTACACTTAAGTAACAAGTTTCCCCTGATGGTGATGGTTTTGTCCGGATGGTCGTCATAAATGACTACCTTCTCTAGAGACTTGCTTTTGAGTGGCCTTTCAAGGTGTTCGTCCCTTCCTTTAACTTTTTCATCTGTTTGAGTTTCTTTCTTAGGTAGGCTGGGTGGCGGTTGTATGGTGTCATCTGGCTCTCCTACTTTGTTTGTTTACCATCGACCTTCTTTTTTGTCCTGGCTGGTCATTCCTACGGAACCCGGTGCTTGTATTTGGGGAAGGGTGATCCTCCCTTCTATGGCTGGTCATTGTGCTTCTTCTATCCTTCGGCATTCGTGGAGAGTTTATCTCTTCGTTATCATTGTTGCAATCCTGTTGGCGGTGGGGAATTTTATCATTGAGTGGATAGTGGATTCCATAGCTCCTAACCTCCTTAGACCGGTCCGTCCTAATATGACGTTATAGGGGGAGTGGCTTTTACGACTGCAAATTCCATTGGTATAGTTTGGAGCCTTTCTGGTTCCCCCATAGTCACATTTAGGTTGATGGTTCCTATTGGGTAACTTACTTCGCCAGAAACTCCCACCAACGGCGTTCTGGACTCTTTAAGCTTTGCCCTTGTTTTAGCTCTTAAGTTTCGGAAACAATGTTCATACATAACTTCAGAGGAACTTCCTCCGTCAACATAGATCCTTCGGACCAGGAATCCTTCGATTAGTGCTTTAAGTATTATGGGAGAATAGACTAGCTGACACCCTAGAGTGGAAGAAAATGATATCTCGTTGTCCAATCATTGCTCTGATTGTTCGTGGGGTCTTTTCCTGCTTGTATTTCCTCAAATCATTCCAACGATAGTTCCGAGCCAGACTAGCTCCGCTTGCTCAGGCCTCTTTCCATTTATGCTTTTATGTTTACCTTCATGATTAGCACTATAGTTTTGCTTTTTGGAGCTTCTCTTTCGAATCTGTGACATTTGTTGAGATGTCGGTGCAAATATTTGCTCCGATAAGGGTGATGGACATGGCTTCTTCTTTAACCATGGCCTTTTATTTGGCTTTATATTAATCATCCTTGATGTGTTTTCTATCTAACTAACGAGGGTGGGAGAGGGGTGGCCGTTGTCAGGCGGGAAGGATGCAACAGACCAAGGATTTGGTCCCATTACCCTGAATTCTGGTAGTGCCCTTCTGGCCCCTTCCTTTGGTGACTGCGAGTCAGTCATGTTTTCCCCCATTTTTCATCAAACTCAAGTAGATTGGGATTTCGGGTCCCACGGATGGCGCTAAATGTTGAGGTAAATTTACGTAGGTTGCTTATGCTTGGTAAAAGTGACCTCAGCGAGGATAAATGTCGAGCTCAGCTTAGTTCCTCTGGAGCTTGGTCCTTCGTATCCTAGCTAAAAGTAAGAAAGAACACCGTCAACTCGCCCCGGAGTGTGAATCCGAGACCAACTCCGGCTTAAGAGTAAGTATGGTGGTATAAGATAAATGCGGAAAATATAAAGTATGGTCCGGAGTAGGTGTTGTATGTTCTGTCTTGGGGAAATGAGCCCTCCATTTATACTATTTGGGATTCACTACAAGACATAACCGTGGGGCTCTCTCTTGATACGATCTGTCGGTTGCGTGTCATTCTAAGGACAGTGGTCCTTCATAAGGACTATACCTTTTGTCGGACTGTTCCTTAGGTGCCGCTGCGCTAGGACGGAGCTAATAACTCCGGACCTGATATGTCCTTCGACATACCAGCTTCTTCGAAATTCTGGTGGTGACTCCGGACCTGACTTGTCCTTCGACAAGTCAGCGTCTCTGGAGCGTTTGTTTAGTTCAACTCGTGTTAGTTTGGCAGAAGCAACTAAGCCAGATTTATCCTTCGGATGTTCTGGGGGAGACTGTACCTCATCACCGGTCCTTCCTATTATGATGTTGTACGGTCAATAACATTTTATTATTGCAAACTCCATTAGCACCGTCTTACTTCTTCCTTCCTTTCCCATGGTTACTCGAAGACTTATTAACCCTAGGGGGTGATATGTTTCTCCCGAAAAACCTATCATTGGAGCCTTGACCGGATGTTGATATCAAGGTTTCTGAAGCAGTGTTCATACATGATTTCTAACGAACTTCCACCGTCCACAAGGATCCTTCGGACTTGATTTCCTTCTACTATTCCTTCTAATATGATGGGTTCGTTCATCAATTGACTCCGAGGGATTGTCGGGAAGGTGAGTTCGTTCATTAGACCAGACGTTCCTTCTTCAAAAGGTCTCTTGAGATTTCCTTCTTCCCTTATCATGGTTATGACTTTCACACCGTTCCTTCCCTGGTTCCCATTCCGCTGGTTGTTCGGGCGGATGTCCTTCACTAGATGAGCCAATTTACCTGAGGCCACGGCTTCCTTTATTTGCTTCTTTAACTGATAACATTTGTTAGTGTTGTGACCTTTGTCCCTGTGGTAGTCACATAATTTATTTAAGTTTTGCTTTTTGGGGAGTTCCGATCAAAGGCGGTGGTTTTGGAAAGCTCACACTTTCAATGACGAGGATCTCTTTCGGAGTCTTAATAAGTGGGGTGAAAGTATCTTTTCTGGGATAAGGAGTGTATACCCCCATATTCCTTCGTGCTTCTCTTGGGCCGCCCCTATTTCTGGCTTTTTGGGATACTCTGGACCATGCCGGACGAACGTACCCTTTATCCCCTTGAGAAGGACAAACCATTTCTGCTGACCCAGCGGCCACTTCTACCCTTATGAATGCCCTAACTCTTTCGAACATTTTGTCCACTGTCTTGGGTATCTTGTCATTGAGTTTCTTAGCGAGTTCCGGATGACCATGACCATGCATAAAAGTTGAGATGCGTAAGACCAAAGGAACCTCCTTTATGTGTGAACCTTCAGACTTGAACCGGTCCATGAAAGCTTGCAAGCCTTTATTCCGCCTCCTGTTGATGCCGTGAATTTCTGTTGGGCCTTTAGCATATCTTTTTTACTGTGAAAAATCTTCCAAGAATTTTTGGTTTAATTCCTTAAAATTGTCCACACTTTTAGGGTCCAGGTGGTCAAACCAATTTCGTGCCGCTCCACCTAGGGTTTGGTGAAACATTTTGCACCAAACAAGCATCGGCCATTCCTCTTTTTCGGCCTCCGAGAAGATACCCAAATGATCCTTTGGATCCTTGTTTCCTTTGTATACTATGATGTTCCAAGGGAGTTTTGCCCTCCTATGATATTTGAAACGAGTGATCCTTTGGGTAAAAGGAGTAGGTTTGGACCTTTTGTAGGGTGAATTCAGGTCCTTATAAGCGTCTTCTGAACCTTCCTCATATTCGGAGGCTGAGCTTATCTCTTGGTGTTCAGACCTTTTTCCTCTGGATTTGGACCTTTCCTTTTTTGCTTTCTTCTTGGTTGTGCTCTAGTCCTCCAGCCTTTTTGACCTTCTTAAATGGGTCGGCTATTTATTCTTGGAGGGGGTCTTCTAACTTTTATTGTTAGAGCGAGTTTGTCTGTGAGTGTCGGATGTGCCGAAGGATTCGAGAGAGAATCGATCGGAGAACCCTTTGGCTAGTGACCTGGCCAGAGCTTCCTTGTCGAAGCTGGTATAGGTAAGTTTTCTTGGTGTGGTTTTCATCTTGGCTTGTTGGTCTTGTTCTTTGATCCTGGTTCTTAATACATCAATGTTTTCTTTTATGTAGGTCGAAGAAGGAGAAGGGTTTTTTTTGCGTTTATGAGACTGGTTCGGCAGCCCCCCCATGGGTTTCCGTTCCTACGTCCCTTGTCTCCGCCCCCTAAAATTCCTCCTCCATAGGTTGCGAGTTAACCCTGCTTCTTTGGTTTTTTTTCTTTTAGGCATATTGGGATGCCGGGTCCCACGAATAGCGCCAAATGTTGAGGTAAATTTACGTTGGCTGCTTGGGCTTAGTAAAAGTAACCTCAGCGGTGATAAATATCAAGTTCAGCTTCGTTCCTCTGGAGCTCAATCCTTCATCTCCTAGTTGAAAATAAGAAAGAACACCGTTAGCTCGCCCCGTGGTGTGAATCCGAGACCAACTCCGACGTAAGAGTAAGTATGGTGTTATTAGATAAATGTTGAGAATATAAAGTATGGTCCAGAGTAGGTGTTGTGTGTATCATCTTTGAGACATGAGCCCTCTCTTTATACTATTTAAGACACAACGATGGGGCTCTCTCTTGGTATGACCTGTCGGTTGCGTGTCATTCCAAGGATAGTGGTCCTTCATAAGGACTGTACCTTTTGTCAGACTATTCCTTAGGTACCGCTGCGCTAGGACAGAGCTAATAACTCCAGACCAGAAATGTCCTTCGACATACCAGCTTCTCCAGAATTCTAATGGTGATTCCGCACCTGCCTTATCCTTTGACAAGTGGTGACATCAAATAACGTCTATTTTATAGCATCATTTATCCTATGTTATTAACCTATTTTGTAAAGTTATTTCAATTCCGGGAAAGATATCAGAGGGCGTTACGGTACCACTGCTCCAAAGAACTCCCTAATAGCTGTATCCAACCTCCTTGGTATACAGACATATCGATACGCTTCCAGTCCTTATAAATAGAAGGCTCAAAAATGGATGATTTACACTTACACACTCAGTGTGCTAAATCATATTTTCTCGAAATCCTAAAACATATAAAAGTCGATTTTTCAGAGGAGTAAAAGAGAGAGAGGTCGGGCAAGTATGTAATATCCTTAGGAGACACACTGGTAATTCTGTATTTTTTTAGTAATCCATTCAGTGTATATTTTTAAGTGTCATTTGTTTAACTCGGTAGTTATTATTGCACTAAAATAATTTCGCTTGTTTTTATTATGATGTTTGACAAGGCTCATTACCTGCTCAGGATTTTAGCCCCATTATTATAAAGATCTTAATTTTTGGTATTTTCGTTTATCTCGAATTTCATTATTTTATCGTTGTATGCTTGTTTATTGTTTACTAACAATTTATACTTGTTTACGCGCTGTTTGGTATCGCGACTTCCTATAACATTCAACTTACGATTAGGTCTCTCTCTTGTTCTCCATCCTCCCATCATATCCCCCCGCACCCCCCCGTTGCCTGGGTCTGTTGTTGTTGGGAGAGATCTAGATCTAGTTGAGCAATGATAGGGTGCGCATACAAAAGCGCTTAAACAAGTATAAAATTGATATACATAAACAGCATACAATACGATAAATTCAAGAAATCGAGATAAAACAAATACCAAGAATATTTTAGATCTTGTATATTAATGGACTAACTATCCCGAAAGGTATTTGCCTTCATCAACATCATACATGATAATCACAAAGCGCAATCTATTTTTAGTCTCCGAAGGCTAAAACCTTATCCGAGTGGTTAACACTAATCCCAAATAGAACACTATAACCCCTGTAAAACAACATGGAATTTGATTAACTAAACTCATACAGAATTACACGTTGTCCTCCTTTGGAATTAACTTACGTGACACTCGGACCTCTTCTGTCTTTTTCTCCGCTGAAAAAATCGACTTCTTTGATGGTTTAGGTTTCGTGAGAATATGATTTAGCACACTTAAAACTCATTTTTGAGCCTTCTATTTATAAGGTCTGGAAGTCGGTTCGATATGGCGTATCCAAGGAGTTGGATACAGCGTATTAGGGATTTCTTGGAGCAGGGAACGCTTGATATCTTCCAGAATATTATATTCGTTCCATATATTGAATACGGTCGTATTGTACTCTCCTGGATTCACGCGACGTTGGCTGCATCCTTTGTGGTCTGTGGTCTTTGGTGAGTGCAGGCACGGATACGCCGTATCTTCCTTAATGGATACGGCGTATTGGTCTTCAGAATAGTAATCTTCAAAATATCTTCTTTTAAGCTCCAGAATGCGCGCCTTTTGCTATCTTTCACCAATCACTCCATAATTACTGCAATTCTCAAATATAAACGATTAAGTAACAATTCTTTGAAATAACTATACAAAACGGGTTAATAACATGGGATAAATGATGCTATAAAATAGACGTTATTTGATGTCACCACTTGTCAAAGGACAAGTCAGGTGCGGAGTCACCATCAGAATTTTAGAGAAGCTGGTATGTTGAAGGACATTTCTGGTCTGGAGTTATTAGCTTTGTCCTAGCGCAACGGCACCTAAGGAACAGTCCGAAAAAAGGTACAGTCCTTATAAAGGACCACTATCCTTGGAATGACACGCAACCGACAGGTCGTACCAAGAGAGAGCCCCATCATTGTGTCTTGTAGTGAATCCTAAATAGAATAAAGAGAGGGCTCATGTCTCAAAGATGATACACACAACACCTACTCCGGACCATACTTTATATTCTCCACATATATCTCATAACACCATACTTACTCTTACGTTGAAGTTGGTCTTAGATTCACACCACGGGGTGAGCTAACGGCGTTCTTTCTTATTTTCAACTAGGAGACGAAGGATTAAGCTCTGGAGGAACGAAGCTGAACTCGATATTAATCACCACTGAGGTTACTTTTACCAAGCCTAAGCAGCCAACGTAAATTTACCTCAACATTTGGCGCCATCCGTGGGACCCGACATCCCAATCTGCCCAAAAGAAGAAAAACTAAAGAAGCGGGGTTGACTCGCAACCTATGGAGGAGGAGTTTTAGAGGGCGGCGACAAGGGACGTAGGAACGGAAACCCATGGGGGGCCTACCAAACTAGTCTCACAAACGCAAAAAAACCCTTCTCCTTCTCCGACCTACATAAAAGAAAACATTGATGTATTAAGAACCATGATCAAAAAACATGACCAGCAAGCAAAGATGAAAACCTCACCATGAAAACTTGCATATGCCGACTTCGACAAGGAAGCTCTGGCCAGGTCACTGACCAAAGGGTTCTCCGATTGATTCTCTCTTGAATCCTTCGGCACATCCGACACCCACAGACAAACTCGCTCTAACAATAAAAGTTAGAAGACCTCCTCCAAGAACAAATAGCCGACCCATTTAAGAAGGTCAAGAAGGCTGGAGGACTAGAGCACAACCAAGAAGAAAGCAAGAAGGGAAAGGTCCAAATCCAGAGTAAAAAGGTCCGAACACCAAGAGATAAGCTCAGCCTCCGAATATGAGGAAGGTTCAGAAGACGCTTATGAGGACCTGAATGCACCCTACAAAAGGCCCAAACCCACTCCTTTTACCTAAAGAATCACTCATTTTAAATATCATAGGAGGGCAAAACTCCCTCGGAACATCATAGTATACGAAGGAAACAAGGATCCAAAGGATCATTTGGGTATCTTCTCGGCGGCCGAAAAAGAGGAATGACCGATGCTTGTTTGGTGCAAAATGTTTTGCCAAACCATAGGTGGAGCGGTACGAAATTGCTTTGACCACCTGGACCCTAAAAGTGTGGACAGTTTTGAGGAATTAAACCAGAAATTCTTGGAAGAATTTTCACAACAAAAAAGATATGCTACTAACAGAAATTCACGGCATCAACAGGAGGCAAAATAAAGGCTTGCAAGCTTTCATGGACCGGTTCAAGTCTGAAGGTTCGCACATAAAGGGGGTTCCTTCGGTCTTACGCATCTCAGCTTTTATGCATGGTCATGGTCATCCAGAACTCGCTAAGAAACTCAATGACAAGATACCCAAGACAGTGGATGAAATGTTCGAAAGAGTTAGGGCATTCATAAGGGGAGAAGTGGTCGTTGGGTCAGCAGAAATGGTTCGTCCTTCTCAAGGGGATAAAGGGTACATTCATTCGGCATGGTCCAAAGTATCCCAAAAAGACAGAAATAGGGGCGGCCCAAGAGAAGCACGAAGGAATATGGGGGTATACACTCCTTATCCCAGAAAAGATACTTTTACCCTACTTATTAAGACTCCGAAAGAGATCCTCGCCATAGAAAGTGTGAGCTTTCTAAAACTACCGCCTTTGATTAGAACTCCCAAAAAGCAAAACTTAAATAAATTATGTGACTACCACGGGGACAGAGGTCACAACATTAACGAATGTTATCAGATAAAGAAGCAAATAAAGGAAGCCGTGACCTCAGGTAAATTGGCTCATCTAGTGAAGGACATCCGCCGGAACAACCAGCGGAATGGGAACCAGGGAAGGAACGGTGTGAAAGTCATAACCATGATAAGGGAAGAAGGAAACCTCACGAGACCTTCTGAAGAAGGAAGGTCTGGTCTAATGAACGAACTCACCTTCCTGACAATCCCTCGAAGTCAATTGATGAACAAACCCATCATATTAGAAGGAATAGTATAAGAAAATCAAGTCTAAAGGATCCTTGTAGACGGTGGAAGTTCGTCAGAAATCATGTATGAACACTGCTTCAGAAACCTTGATATCAACATCTGGTCAAGGCTCCAATGATAGGTTTTCAGGAGAAACATATCACCCCCTAGGGTTAATAAGTCTTTGAGTAACCATGGGAAAGGAAGGAAGAAGTAAGATGGTGCTAATGGAGTTTGCAATAATAAATTGTTATTCATCGTACAACATCATAATAGGAAGGACCGGTGATGAGGTATAGTCTCCCCCGAAACATCCAAAGGATAAATCTGGCTTAGTTACTTCTGCCAAACTAACTTGCGGACTGAACTCTAAATATTAGCTCTAGAGGACGCTGACTTAGTAGAAGGGACAAGGTCAGGGCCAGAGTCAACCACCAAATTCAAGAAGTGGTATGTCGAAGGACATATCAGGTCCGGAGTTATTAGCTCCGTCCTAGCGCAGCGGCACCTAAGGAACAGTCCGACAAAAGGTACAGTCCTTATGAAGGACCACTGTACTTAGAATGACACGCAACCGACAGATCGTACCAAGAGAGAGCCCCACGGTTATGTCTTGTAGTGAATCCCAAATAGTATCAATGGAGGGCTCATTTCCCCAAGACGGAACATACAACACCTACTCCGGAACATACTTTATATTCTTCGCAATTATCTTATACCACCATACTTACTCTTACGCCGGAGTTGGTCTTGGATTCACACCCAGGGCGAGCTAACAGTGTTCTTTCTTACTTTTCTGCCTAGGAGCGAAGAGGACCAAGCTCGTGGAAACAAAGCTGAGCTCGACATTTATCACTGTTTACCAAGAACAATCAGCCTACATAAATTTACCTCAACATTTGGCGCCATCCATGGGACCCGAAATCCCAATCTACCCGAGTTTGACGAAAAATAGGGCAAAACATGACTGACTCGCTGTACCGAAGGGAGGGGCCAGAAGGACAACTACCAGAATTCGAGTGATAGGACTAAATCCTTGTCTGTTGCATCCTTTATGACTGGATCAACGGCCACCCCTCCCACCCTCGTTAATCGATACCAAAGAACTAAAGGACATAACGATCTTTATAAGCCAAATAAAAAGGACATGGTATTAAAGAAGACAGCCATGTTCCATCACCCTTACCGGAGCTTATATTTGCACCGACAACTCAAACAAATGTCACAAAATTCGAAAGAGAAGCTACAAAAAGAAAACTTTAGTGCTAATCACGAAGGTAAACATAAAAGCATAAATGGAAAAAGGCCTGAGCAAGCGGAGCTAGTCCAGCTCGGAACAATCGTTGGAATGATTAGAGGAAATAGAAGCAGTAAAAGACCCCGCGAACAAAGCAGAACAATGGTTGGACAACGAGATATCATTTCCTTCCACTCCAGGGTGTCAGCTAGTCGATTCTCCCATAATACTTAAAGCACTGATTGAAGGATTCTTGGTTCGAAGGATTTATGTTGACAGAGGAACTTCCTCCAAAGTTATGTATGAGCATTATTTTCGAAACTTAAGAGCCGAAACAAGGGCAAAGCTTAAAGAGTCCAGAACGCCGTTGGTGGGATTTTCTGGTGAAGTAAGTTACCCAATAGGAACCATCAACCTAAATGTGACTATAGGAGATCCGGAAAGGCTCCGAACTATACCAATGGAATTTGCAGTCGTTAAAAGCCACTCCCCTTATAATGTCATATTGGGACGAACCGGTCTAAGAAGCTTAGGAGCTATAGCCTCCACTATCCACTCAATGATAAAATTCCCCACGGCGAATGAGATTGCAATAGTGATAACCAAGAAGGAAACCCTCTACGAATGCCGAAGGATGGAAGAAGCGCAGGGACCGGTCCTGGAAGGAAGGATCGCCTTCCCCCAAATACCAGCACTTGGTTCGGAAGGAACAACCAACACGAGCAGGGAAGAAATTCAAGGGCAGACAAAAGAAGGAGGGGAACCTAAGGACACCGTACAACCACCACCCAGCCCACCTGAGAAAGACACTCTAATAGATGAAAAAAATTGAGGGAAAGGACAAACACCTTGAGAGGCCGCTCGAAAGCAAGCCTCCGGAGAAGGTGGTCATTCATGACGACTATCCGGACCAAACCATTACTATCGGAGGAAACTTGTCCGTTAAGTGTAGATCCAAACTCATTGAAATATTACGAAAGCATGCCGATGCTTTTGCTTGGACTCTGACATGGCTTGAATTCCCCGTTTCATTACAGAACACGAACTTAAGACGTACCCTCACATAGAGCCGAGGGTGCAAAGGAAACAGAGCATAGCTCTAGATAGAAGAAAAGTAATAAAAGATGAAGTAGAAGAATGGCTTAAGGCTGGAATAGTTAGAAAGGTACGATACCCCACAGGTAGCCAACCCTGTTCTAGTCAAAAAACCAGACGGCAGCTGGAGGATGTGCATTAACTTTAAAGACTTGAATAAAGCCTGTCTAAAGGACCTATATCCTCTGTTGGAGATCGATTGGAAGATAGAATCCCTAATAGGGTTCAAGTACAAGGGATTCCTAGACACCTACAAGGGGTACCACCAAATACAAATGACTAAAAATGATGAAGAGAAAATGGCATTCCATACCGATGAAGGAGTCTTTTGTTATACAAAAATGCCCTTTGGACTAAAGAATGCCGGAGCAACATATCAAAGATTGGTCGACACCATCTTTGAAGGACAAATGGGAAGGAACTTAGAGGCATATGTGGATGACATGGTCATCAAAAGTAAGACAGAACCAGAAATGATAAAAGACGTTAAAGAAACATTGTTGACACTCAAAAAGGTAAACATGAAGCTAAATCCCAAAAAATATTCCTTCGGAATAGAAGAAGGCAAATTCTTAGGATATATAATTACTTCCGAAGGAATCAGTGCAAATCCGAAAAAAGCAAAGGTCGTGGTAAACATGCCCTCACCAAGCAACCTGAAGCAAATGCAACGGCTAAGCGGCAAACTTGCTGCCTTGAACAGATTCCTTTCTAAAGCAGCAGAAAAGGCTCTACCCTGCCTAGACACCCTCAAAAAGTGTACAAACAAAAAGGACTTTCATTGGACAACAGAGGCCGAAGAAGCATTCCAGGAAATAAAGAGACTGATAACGAAGCTACCAACCTTAACGACCCCAAAGAAGGAAGAAGAACTCATGGTCTACCTATCAGTGGCCAACGAAAGAGTCAGCACCGTTCTATTAGTGGAAAAACAAGGGAGACAAGCCCCAATCCATTACGTAAGCAGAACACTGCAAGGTGCTGAAATTAATTACCTACTGATGGAAAAGCTAGTTCTAGCACTAGTATATGCTGCTAGACGATTGAGAAGGTATTTTCAAGGCCATACAATCAAGGTTATCACAGACAAACCCATAAGCCAAATATTAAATAATCGAGAAGCAACAGGAAGATTGGCAAAGTGGGGAATTAAGCTTGAAGCCTATGGCATCAAATACGCCCTAAAAAGCGCGATAAAAGGACAAGTACTTGCCGATTTCCTAGCCGACATAATGGCAGAGGACAACTCTACACAAGTAAAAGCAGGTAGGCCGAACGATACTTTGAGAGAAGGGAAAAGCGGGGAAGAGCAGGAAGCTCCGGAAACCAAAACACCTGAAAACTTGGCCACCAAAACAGACATATGGAAACTATATACCGACGGAGCCTCCAATGAACACGGATCCGAGGCAGGATTCATCCTGATAGATCCGGAGGGAGCGGAATATTACTACGCTCATCGATTGAACTTCGCCAACTCAAATAATGATGCGGAATATGAAGCGCTGTTGGCAGGTTTAAGAATAGCAGCAAAAATGAAGGTCGAAAAGATGCATGCATTTGTAGAAAACCAAGAAGTATAAGGAAAAAGCCTTAGAAGTATAAGGAAAAAGCCAGGTGGAAGGATCATACGAAGCAAAAAGTGAGAAAACCAAAAAGTACAAGGAAAAAGCCTTAGAAATGATCCGTAGCTTCAACAACTTCTAAATAAGCCATATACCAAGGGAAGATAATAAAAAAGCTGATGCTTTAAGCAAGCTTGCAACAATGCAATGTGAAGGATTAACAAAGGGAGTACTGATTGAGGAACTCAATGAGCAATCGGTGGATACGGTAGAGGTCAATGCAATCATGAAGAAGCAACAAGAACTTGGATGACACCGATCCAAGAATATATTGAACACGGAATCCTACCAGAAGATGTCGTCGAAGCATGAACGATTCGAGAAAAAGCACGCAACTACACCATGGAGGAAGGAATCTTATACCGAAAATCATACTTAGGGCCACTACTCTGATGCATAGGTCCGCAGTAGGCCAAATATCTGATAAAGGAAATACACATGGGGTCATGCGGAATGCATGACGGACCAAGGAGGGCAGTCCATAAAGCTATGACTGCTGGATAATTTTGGCCAAGCATGCATCGGGATGCCAAGAACGAAATATGAAGCTGCGACTCATGTCAAGTATATGCCACCGTACCAAAGCTGCCAAAAATGACATGATCTCCGTCACTTCATCATGGCCCTTCCGAAAATGAGGAATGGACATTGTCGGACCTCTTCCCGAGGCTCCGGGCAAAATCAAGTACTTAATTGTAGCTGTTGATTATTTTACCAAGTGGATAGAGGCCAAGGCAGTAACTAGCATAACATGAAAACAGGTCAAAAATTTCGCATTTGATAACATTGTATGCACGTTCGGAATACCAGCCACCATCATAACAGACAATGAAACCTAGTTGATTAACGACCCATTCAAGTCTTGGGCAGAAGGACTAGGAATAAAACTCGTCTCTACATTGGTATACCATCCTTAAGCAAATGGAGCTGTGGAGAGGGCTAATCGAAGCATAATGCAAGGAATTAAAAGAAGGCTACATCAAGAAGGAGGAGCATGGGTAGAGGAATTGACAAATGTGTTATGGGCCCACAGAACAACACCCACAACGAGTAACGGAGAAACACCATTTAGTCTAGCATATGGTACCGAAGCAGTCATACCTGCAAAAATAGGCATCCCCACAAGAAGAACAATTCAGAGGTCCGATGAAGAAAATAAGGAAGCACTCAGGATGAACTTAAACCTGCTCAAAGAGCGGAGAGAGATAGAGACAATCAGAGAAGCAAGACAAAAACGACAAGTGGAAAAGTATTACAATCAACGAGCCCATCATAAACAATTCAAGGTAGGAGAATTCGTACTTCAAAAGAACGAGCTATCAAAAGCAGAAAACACATGCAAACTTAGACCAAAATGGGAAGGACCATACGAGGTTGTTGAAACATATGGTACGGGTGCCTATAAGCTTCGGTCTATGGAAGGTGCCAAAATACCACGCACATGGCACTCTAGTAATTTGAGGAAATATTACATGTAATAAGAAGTAAAGAAGAAAATTGTTGCTAAACTTTCCGAAAAACATGTATTTTACATCGGAAGAAATATATCTAATGTATATCTTTATGATGATATGAAAGAACAACATTTGAATCCATGAAACAAACAAATAGTTGGCTAATACTCTGCATTGGTATGCACCTATTGCCGCGTCTTAAGAAACAAACAAATACAAAGGACAAACATGAATGTGCTATGTAAAAATGGAACAAATAGGTAAGGTAAACACAAAATCATAAAGGGAAATTACAAAGGCACAGGATAACATAAATCGGCCCAAAAGAGTGCAAAATAAAGCACCATCAAAAGAGGTGTTAGTAACAAAACCATTGTCAAGTATTCAAAACATTACATATCCAGCAAAGTTGACAAAATCTAGCAAAAGTAAAAGTCAGTCTAAATACTAGCAGCTAAATCATAAGAAGCATGGTCAAGGAGGCACTTTAAAATTTAATAAGCTACATAGATTCTAATAACATTTGTCTAAGTATGTATGCTTAAAATGTAAAGAGTTGGCTAATACTCTGCATGGGTATGTACCTATTGCCGCGTCTTAAGAAACAAACCAATACAAAGGACAAACATGAATGTGCTATGTAAAAACTAGACAAATGGACAAGTTAAACACAATATCATAAAGGGAAATGACAAAGGTACAAGATAACATAAATTGGCCTAAAGGGGTGCAAAATAAAGCACCATCAAAAGAGGCGATAGTAACAAAACCATCATCAAGTGTTCAGAGCATTACATATATTCAATAAAGTTGGCAAAATCTAGTGAAAATAAAAGTCAGTATAAATACTAGAAGCTAAATCATAAGAAGCATGGTCAAGGAGGCACTTGTTTCAGAGCTTCATTAGCACTAGAGGGAGCAGCGGCAACGAAGGTGGCCAAACGAACAAATTTGTACAGCAATATCTAGGCCAC
>BQNB010134370.1:3186-16952 GCA_026074375.1 Tanacetum coccineum | reverse complement strand
GATAGTTTTGCCGAAAAAAATTTATTTGAAAAAAAACGTTTGTGCATTAAATCGGTTTTTTGTGCATCAAAAATTCGTTTTGTACCCAACTTCTTTTGACTTTTTGTATCAAAATTTTATTGCGCATTAAACTATAACAAGTCGAAAAATTTGTGCATCTTTTGCATCAAAATTTCTTTTTTTGCACATTAAAAAAACGTATAAAAACTCAAAATTAGAAAAACTTCTTTTACAAAAGTTTTATGCACCAACATACCTGATTTAATGAAATTTTTTTGGAATTTTTCGAGAACTTTTTTAAAAAAAGTTTTCTTTTTATCCTTCTCACGAATATTTGTCTTTTTATTTTAACATTCCTATATATATATATATATATACACACACACACACTAGTTGCATGGCCTGCTCGATAGGCGAGCTTGTTTTATGAATGTCATTTACTAAAATTTAAGTAAAGGTAAATCAATTATATATCAAATTATTTATTGAACGCATTAACAACATGAAAGAAATGAATGTTCATCTAATAATAGAAAATAAAAGTTAATAAATTATCCGCAAGAACAAAGTATATGTTGTGTATTTACCATCTTTAACAAAGTATAGAGTAATAAAAAAAATTGTGCGCAAGTTAAAATCTTCTTCTTGTATGATACCAAGATCGTCTTAAGACACAATTGTCAGCATCCGTAGACAAAGACTCATCAAACTTTACGGAAAGCGTATGTTGTAAGATTATGCACTTTTTCGTATTTTGTTTGCCAAATTGTAGATTATCATGTAACGGATAATCACTGTACGTTTGGTCCTATTTTTGTTGCTGATGATACTCGCTGATCAAATTTAGGGAAAAGCCCTTCACTCGAAGATCTTTCGTCATATAAAAATGGGCAATCTGCTGGAAGTTGGTGGCAAAACACAAGAATGGTTGGCATGCAGCATTTATCTTCCGTAAATCAGCCTAATAAGGTAAGCATGGAAATGACATTCAATTGCTTATTTCCATCATGGACATTCTATTACTGTCAACTTTACTGTCCCTTATGCAAAACTCATAATAAACGTTTTTACTTCCTGTGCTGCTATTCAAATAACCATGCCACAAGACATATCTGATGTACTATCCTTGTAACATAGATTAACATGAATGTTGATCCATGGGTGAGTCTCATGAAACAATTTGTTGGATACTAACATGTATGTGGGATTTTAGGTGAAGGAAAAGATAATTGTTTCATTATATAGGTCAAACTCTTTATCTATACTCATTTATCCGATGCTTCGTTATCTAACCTTTGTTTAGTTTATTCTAGATATTGTGAAATTCATGTACCATCAACTTTACAAAGATAATGACTTTTCTATGGTAATTGCACATGGATTGGTTTTATCATACAGTTTTAATAAGTTTAATCTTTTATTTACGATCTCATGATGAAATGGTTCAAATAGATCACTTGACAAAAGTGTGAGTTGAGCTACATCTGTTTTGTCTATTGAAAGCAAATCATCATTCACCTACCAAATTTCCACTCACAGCTCAAAGCACACTTGTATGGTAAGACCAGGAAGTGGGTCACAAAAGGTGTCACCTAAAGTCATGGCTGAGCACACAGTTCGTGCCTTGCAAAGAACCGTGCCAACATCAGTCCCATCCATGGTGTTCCTTTATGCTGATCAAAAAGAGGAAGAGGCCACACTCTACCTGAATGCTCTCAACCAGGGAGACAAATTCAAGAAGCCCTGGTTATTGTCGTTTGCCTATGGACGGGCATTACAACAAAGAGCTTTCGAGGTGTGGTCCGCAAATGAAGAAGAGAACAGCAAGATGGCCCAGGACGTTTTCCTTGCCAAGAGTAAGGCCAACTCTGAGGCAACTCATGGCGAGTATGCAGGTGAGTTAAATTACGTTTTGGAAATTTTGTTATGCTACATTTTGTTGCATTTTAAAATTCTTGTGGATCTAGCATGAAGTGTTGTTGTTTTATGCAAGGATCACTAAACTCTTAAGCCGGCTCTTTGCCAAAAAGGAGATGCGTATTTTGATGGTGGGTCTTGATACGGCTGGTAAGACAGCCATTTTGCATCAGCTCAATCTGGGTCGGATTGACACCAGAGTCCACACCATTGGTAACGAAACTCTTTCTATCACTTTTTTTTAATTGCTAATCTGCACATCTATATAACTAAAGTTGTGTGGCATTACCTGTTATTTGAGTTACATGTACAGAAATCAGAATGCTCATGGACTTATTTTTTCACAACTTGCTTATGCTTTACAGACTCTTGAGTACAAGAACATCAACTTCACATTGTGGGATGTCGGGGGTCAATGCTACTCTAGTTCATTTAAAGTGTAGTTATGCTCTATGATAATATCATGCAATTGCAATATAAATATTATACATAGGAATACAATTTAGCCTTCATGTTAGTTAATTAGTGTGTAATCCAATGGTACATTGATCAGATAGAGTTACAGGATAATGAACGTTTTAGATCACTGGAAGGGTGCAAATGGTTGACTTGATATATGGCTTAATGAATAAGTTTGTCTAGTTGTTAGATTTCCAAAAGGGATACCTTCTGATAAAATCACCGACATTGGTTAATTTGTAATGACGATAATGGTCATATAGATATCATCAACCTGAAATTTAAACAAAGAAAATATATGCAATTATCAGTCGAATATGGACTCTTATGAAGGCAGAATGCTTAATTTTATGTCCCATTAATATATTTCACATATGGTACTATACAAAATTTACATTATCTATGTTGTCAACAGGAAATTTCAAAGTCTGAAGAAGGTGATTCCTCGATTGTCACCAATTGTATTACTTCTAATAAATAACCTGTTTTGATTCCAGGTTTCTCTCATTCTTAGTTTTCAATTAATCACACCATCTTTTATTAGTTCAGACTTCATACATCAGATGTGTAGGTATCTACTTTACTAAAAGTACAATAATTTTGTCTACTATTTCCAAGCGACGAAAAAAGATACAAAAGAAAGAATATTGAGAACCAAGAACAGTGCATAATGAGAGGTGTATATTACAAAAACATGAAATGGCAAGCTGCCATCAAAGTTGACAAGAAACAAATCCATTTGGCACCGTTGGCTCTCAAGAAGAAGTCACCCGCTTGTATTACAGGTAATGTTTAATGTTTGGGTGACAAATTACACACAAGTAGTAATAAGTGTAAGAAACTAATTTCTTGAATTCAGTAAGTACTATATCAAGGGAGAAACAGATTAGTTACTATTTTTGGAAAAATGAGAAGAAAGCCACGCAAGATTTAATCTTGATTGTCAAGAACGTCTTGGCAATTCATGTAATAATGACTGTTTTGTCGTTTGCAAATTTATGAAAATTTATGTTTATTGCAGGATTGCTTACTTATGTGGAAGAGAACCAAACTTTGATCTAACTATTGAAGAAAAGGAGGAACTGAGTAGGGACGATTTCTTAATCATGACTCGCTCTGCAATCAACATCAAGAGTGTTAGTACAAAAAATGTTATGAGTTAAAAGGATAGATCTAAATGGTTATTGGGTTGGCCGATGGATGTGATCTTGTACTAAATCAAGTGATGATGATGATTTCCTGCACAAATAAAGACAAACCGTTAGTCTTGCCGTGGGGACGGACCCTACGATTAGACTCCGACGTAAGAGTAAGTATTCATGTTTTATCAGAGAATGTCAGAGTATGTATGTGTGTAGAATGTGGTCAGAAAATCATACCTTTTGATGTGACAGAGGTCCTATTTATAGGTGAGTGAAATACTAGGTTTTCCTAGTATTTCGCATGTATCTGTTAGTGGGCTGAAATGGGCCCCCTGTCTAGCAAGGGTCCGTAGTAATCATGTTCTTGCGGATGTGAGTTCCCTTTTGCGGATGTTTCTTGGTCCACGGAAGGTTTGTCACGTCCAGCTTAACTCTTCTGGGCCGTGCCAGTATGAGACTGGGCTTAATCTTGGCCCATCATTTTTAGGTTGCTTTTAGTTGGGCCTGGAGCCCATTAAGTTAATACGGTTCAGGCCTAGAGGCCTGGTAAACCTATTATACGTCATCAAAGAGTAAGTTTATTTGCTTCACAATTTTCGCTCAACTGCCATGAAGCAAATTAACATCGTATTAGGTTTCTGCCAGTTCTATAAATATATGCATATCCTTAGTTTGAAACATATATACTTCACATTAGTTGACAGCCATCGCTATCTGTATTATATACCAGCAGTATTTTTGCTCCTTGGCGATTACCCAATTTAGAGATTCAAAAAAGATAGATGTACTATCAGTCGATTATCAAACTCAAACCAGGACGGTGTTTGATATAAAATGACTAAAATGTTAATATAGTAAGACAGTATTAATTTACTACAATTTAGCTTCTTGATTAATTATAGTATAATACTGATAAAAAAACAGAAAGCCAGAGAAGGGTCACTTACAGGATGAAGTTTGAAAATTTCCAACCGAACAACAGTGTATCTAAAATAGAAGCAGTAGCAGAAGCACAAGAAAAAGCGAATCAAGGATAACAGATGACCAAAAGCACAATATGTTTATTTAAACACCCCTTCATTAAGAGCATAGAGTAAAATAGAACCGCAAAAAAAGAGTTTAGAAGACTACCTTTGACCTCGTTCAAATTGTATGTTCCCCCTTCTTCACTACTCTCTTAAGAATGCCACCATCATTGCAGACATCTACTCCGGTGATCCATGAGATGAGCTCGATTTCAAACTGAGATGATACCCAAATCCTAGATCAGGAGGCAATGTAAACAATGATATTTCCCCTTTCTTCATGGTAAGAATTGCCTGATCGGACATATTTGGTCTGATAATGTCAAAAGAACCAGATATGAAATCAACATTGTAAAGTCTTAGAAGTTGTGTTTTGACTTTTGAATATGATTGTGCAATATGCATATTTAGAATCAGATAATGAAGTGTTTCATAACTATCCACTCAACTTTAAGGTTTATTTATAAATTATCTCGTCAAGGACTAGGGCTTTTCCGATTACCTAACATAACATTAATGATAAGTTATCAAAACACGCTTCATCTTTACCTTTATTTCCTACAACATGGGTACATAAATTTTACATAATCTGGCCAAGGATGTGGCTATTAACGGAACTAATGGCACAAATTAAGGTTAACACGACTGACTGATGGCCGATGTGTCTGATGGAGCAGCCTGAAGGATTTATGTCTATTCACGTCTGCTCTATTTTTTGGCTGGTTTGGAGGATTTTGGCATCAGAGATAACTAAAAGACGTGAAGTCTTTGACCTAAATTCACATGTCATGACATGCTCCAAATCATGTCAACCTCAAACCAAACCACTAGTTAGTTGATTCCAAACAGAAGTTGGCAGAAATTACGCGGCATGACGCATGCGTATCTCACATATAATGTATTACAGTATTAGTTCAGACTAAAATGGTTTATCTAAAAAGTCCATAATTAAAACAGGGGGATACAGGTATCCTCTGTCAATCTGTCATGCTAATTAACTGTCTTAAACTAAATAAAGATACCAAGACAAAACAATAAGACCAGTAAATCACACCTTATTACAACCAGGGACGAGATCTTGAAGAATTTTCATCCGTTCACTTATCTTCTCTCTTCTAGCCTGTCGATAAAAGTACGTCAAGTTAGAAACTTGGTGATTACTCGCTGCGTACATCATACAATTAAGATAAGTAAAAACTAAATTCGACATCTAACAAAGTTCGCAACAAATTACCCTTTCCGCTAGACTATGACTATCAGTTGCCTGACCTCTCCGTGCACGAACATGAATATAATCTTGCTTAGACGGCTCCGGTTTTTCCGCTTTCTTTCCAGAACTTCTTTCACCTTCCGGTTTCGATTCCGAGTTTTCGTTTTCAAGAGCCAACGTCTTTAAACGCTTACCATCACTATCAAGCTATTTCAAACCAAATCCAAAATCACTAAATTACACTTCACAAAGTAAACAATGAATAGACATAAAGTACAACACGAAATGAACTGTAACTGTTTCTACTTTCTGAGGTAGTATAAATTAAATTTAAATGCAAACAAAAAAAGTTGGTGAGATTTATTAGTACTAATATTGTTCAATATAATCATAATTTAATTCCTTATTTAATTAAACACACATCAATTTCACATCTACAGTAACTAGAAAGTGCATATTCAAACTTTTTTTTATTCGTATTTAAAATACAAACTCTTTATATACTATGTATTAAGTTTGTATATGAAATATGAAAAGAGATACTAGCTGATAATGGAGTAAAAAGTGATTAGTTACATTTAACAAACTAATTAAAATTAGTCCCTTTTTGTCTCAATTTATTAGTTCACTTTTATATCGTACACTTTCGTATTGTACGCATTTAAGAAATTCCGACTAACTACACTTTTTACCAATCAAATATCATTTTTACTGTCTCATTTAGTTGCTAAAATACCATAGTAGACAAATAGTTTGGGACACCCAAAATAGTAACATGAACAAATAAATTGGGACGGACAGAGTAAACAATTTACCATGCTATTGCTACTAGTAGAAACACTTTTAGAAAATATAATAGATTAAAAGTTTGTATGTTTAATAGAAAATAGAAAATAAATACATTTTATATATAAATGACAAGTTAGATACATTTACAGATAAAAGTAAATAAAATTACCATGCTATTGCTACTAGTAGAAACACCTTTAGACAAGTCATCATCATCACGTCTGCTTAGTACTATCTATTAGTATCTTATTATACAACAAACCATAGGATCTTAATTTTCCACGTAAGCACCTCCACACCTTACTACTATCGACATTAACCACCACCACACTCACAGTTTCATCGGAAAGGCAGATCCTCCAGTCAAATAACATCATGTTTACCTGACCGGAAACCACCGCCGCCACCTCCGTTCATCATCACCGGTGGATCCATAACCAAATTAAACCTTGTAAAAAGCTAATTGAACATGTAACTAAGAAAATGCCTAAATCAATTTTGTATAGATAGAGATGAGAGTGTATGTATAGGTGGGGGCGTATGTTAGCAGGGAGCAGACCTGACCTAGGGATATGATATGAGTAAAGAAAGAAAGAAGCGACTTGTGAGTAAGAGTGTGTAAGAGAGGAGGATTCTCGGAGTGTTGAGCGTTTTCTTGTCGACCGCCTTTTTAAATATCTAACAACCTTCTTAGCCGTACGATCACACCTAAGTTCTGCTTTTTACATTTCACTACCTTTTAAACACATGTATTTGCATTTTGTGATCTCTCTTATGCTAAAAAAAAGAAAAAAAATTTCGCATTCTATACCACCTATCTCACAATATATCTTACAAATGTTTTCAGTGAGGTTTGAACCAACAATTTCTAAAATTGATGGGCAACTCACATACCACTAGATCAAAGGTCTTGAGTTCCTTTGTTAAAAAGATAAATCAATTAGTTTTACTCGCGGAAAGCAGTAATGGCATATAGTCTATGGTTCTTTATGGGTTAATCTCGGTTTAATAACCGGACAGGACAGACAAAAAATGAACCTAAAAATCATAAATCATTGCATTGAGGACCAGACTGGAATGTGTTTGGTTCGGGTCGATCCACTAAGCATATTGACGGGTTATGCGTAAGACCAAACCTGGATGGACCAAATATAAGAAAAAATGTGGAACAAGGACCGGAGCAGACATATCTTGGTGGGGCCCACTAGAAAGTGCGGGGGTCAAATGGACAACGCCTCTGGTTGGAGTATTACCGGGTTTTTTCCTGTCTTTTGGAGATAACAGCTTCTAAATAAATTTAACCAGCTATGGGTTATGTTTTTTTTTGAAAAAAGTGAACTTATATTAACAAAATTCTGACCAGAAAAGAATAACAGAATTCTGATTGGACATGCCCAAAAACAGACTCTGTAATCTAGAAACAGAACATACAATGGACAATACAAGCTAAAATAGAACAAGTATGACAATTCAGTTCACCAATTCACCTAGTCTAGTATAGAATGTTAACTAGCACTGGAACTCCATGAAGAAACCTCATTCTTAACTACATTTCCTTCTTTACAAATACTTTATCTGTGCTTACTCCTTGAGCCCACAAAAGCTGTTGTATAAAGGCCTCATCAAGACATGGGTAAAAACTCCAGTTCTATTGGAATTCCACACATAGAGCTACATTTTTAACATAAGTTGGCATCACTCAAATGATAGGAAAGATTCAAAGACACTTCCCACCATTACTACATTTCCTATACACTGACCATATCAATCCATAATATGTAGCTACTGTAACACCCAAATCTGGGTAGCAGCGGAATATTGAATATCCGAGGGTGTTACTTCATAGTTCAATAACACAAGATATGAGAATGACCACTAAACGTGTCGTTTTAAAAAGATACATTTGATTAACAAAATACTTGTTCATTACATAAGCTCATAGATTCAAATTGTTCGACAATATAAGTAAAGATTTCGGTTTATAACAAATGTTCCCAAAATGTAATACGCCCCAAATCTTTAGTACTGACTCTCCAAAGAGTGACCCCTAATGTATCTTGGCACCTCGTGCCTTATTGACCTGAGAAAAATATGCTTAAAACGTCAACATAAAGTTGGTGAATTCATAGGTTTATGTTAATCGACTGGATAGAGAACCTCAAAGAGTTACAAGTGTATGAATTAAGCAACAGATGCAAACATCAATAAAAGTAATTACGTTTTCCTAAGCTCATGACACTGAAGCTCGACATGTATGAATGCAATAAATTGCCAATAATGCCCGTGAATGATGTTCTAACACCGGACTCCTAAATCCGAGGCGGGGGGGCGAGCTGCGGGTGGACCGCGGGTGGTGTAGTAGTCGGGTTGTGTCTGTGCGCCAGTCATGTAGTGACGATCTGTATATCGCCTATGTGCCGGCACGCAACAACTAGCTCAGACATCACTCATTAGGCGGCTTCAAGCCACTGTACATGCAAGACATCAAACGGGCATGATCAAGTGTCAAAACTTGAGCACTATCTTTACATTTAGTAACTCACTCTAATGTAATGACTGCGCATCTCTACTACTCCTACCAGATAGTAGCTCCCCAGAGCCCCTCATCTCTCAGAGAGACCTCGCAGCAACTCGACAACTCCGGGCGCCCTATACCGTGGGGCCTCATAGTGCTCGACTATCAACTCCCTAGAGACTTCCATCTCAACGTCTACACACCCCTCGCGCGCTTCTCCAAATGCTCCCTCACCTCCTCTGAGGCCCACTCATTTTCCCGTACCAAATCAAAGTACATCTCATGCACCCTTAATGTTCTCACCATACAGATGTAAAATCATTTGAAGAATTGTAAATCATGGGGCTATGAACTCACTTAGTAAGTAGTCCTCTGAAATGATAATGATATCCAAGTAAGGAATCACACCGTCAAATACCTAAGTAAATACGGCCAGTCTTAGTCTACAAGTTTAGGCTAACGACTTAATGCATAAACTACAAGAAACTGCTAGTTTATATATACTATTATCACTTGTGTGGTAGTGCACATGTTTATTGTATTTGTCGTTACTTGGTGGGTCTTGGGAAGGTATACGATTGCACATGATCAAGTATATGTATAAACGTTATTAATAAATATTCATATTTATTAAGTCGTGTTTTAACTCGTATAATATCCGGATAATATTATAACTCGTCCGATTCACTAAGTGTTTATAAAATCATTTCCATTCATAAAACACCCTTAGGTTTTCTATAATTACCAAATCAGTCCCTATGTTTATGAAATATAAACTTTTACATTTTTAAACCTTAGATTTCTATATTGCACTTTTAGTCCTTCAACTTTGCAACAATTACAATTTAGGTCCTTATGTTCTCAAAACAGCCCCTTTAAGTTTCAGAATTGACAGAAACAGTCCCTGGACTTTATAGAAACAGTTTTTGGCCGTTTTAACCTTTAACTTTGCAATTTGAACACTTTTCAGTCCATATAAACTTGTATAAAATCACATCTTTAAGTTCAAAATAAGCTTTAACAAGTGGCCAATTGGTTTTATTAACTCTATTAGCTTAAATAAGCTGTTGTCAGCTTATAAATAAGCTCAGATGAGCTTATTTCTGCTTATTGGGCCTATTGGCTCGTTAAAGGTCCATTAAGCAAAATAATGGCCTAATCTAGTTTTCTAAAGCACATAATCCTTCATTAATCTTATTTAAGTTATAAGAAATTGTTTGGCTGAAAAATAAGCTCGGATGAGCTTATTTGAGCTTATCGGACTCGTTGGCCCAATAACTCTAGCCCGAATATTTTTAAAAGTCCATTAGGGTTTCAATACATGATCCAACTTTAATTTTTGTTTCATTAGGCACTTAAGATTATAATTAAGCTGTTTTTATTGTGTGGCTTATTCAATAAGCTAATAAGCTTCGTTAATGGGCTTTTAGGCCCATTATGAGCTTGATAAGCCTTTTAAACTTTTAGGCTTGATCTCTTAAGGTTCATTAGCTACTTTGACTTCCTTTAAGCCCTACCTTTCTGTTCTACTTCCCTCAATAAGCTGTTGGGCCCGTATTGGGCCTCATAAAAGCTTAATATTTGTGGCCCGATAGGGCTTATTTTATGTGTCTTACTATCCACGAATTCAATAAACTTGTTAACACTTCTATAAGCTCAAGTGAGCTTAATAATAAGCCATTGGTCCCCAACTAATGGGTTGTTGGGCCTGTTGGACCCGATTGCGGGTTGTTTGGATTAAACGAAACCATTAGTGGCACGTTAAGCACCCTAGTGTTTCTTAGGACTCGTTAGGATACTAGTAATCAATGTAAGCTCATTTAGCACGCATAAGGGTCGTGTTCGTCACATGCAAACGTTTAATAATGCCGTGTACACCTTCCCATGTCAAGCCATTTCGTCCTTACGAAAAGTTTACGTACGGTTTTTGTATATTTCGAGTACATGTGATAGTTTTCAAGTTAGTTTTCCATTCTTGAAGTTAAGTGTCAACGATCATGTCGTAACTCGTATTTAAGTCTCGTTTTGTACATGTTAACGTATCCTAGCACCACACAAGATAATAAACATGTAGTATATGTGCGTAAAACATGCATGGGTTGAACCATGCACGTTTCATGCTCACGTGTATTTGCTAATTACAATTTATCGTGACTTAAATGTCTAGTTAAGAAAAACCACGAATGAGATATGGACATAATGAGCTTAGTTCGACTTACAATAGTCCTAGCGTCTTGAATGTGTAGTTTTTAACGAGTAGAATGGCAACCCAAACGTGTCACACGATCGTATATCAAACCTACGTTTCAAAGCTCATACAAATACCCAACCTTGGCTCGTGATCCTTCTTATTACCTTGTATGAAAACCCTAGTGTTATTTGTAGGTTCGAATGAGATGGTAAGGGTGTCTGTTTGCGTCTTATGACCCAAGACAAGAGGGAAGACAATATGGTTTGTTTGTTTGAGTGTTTGTGTGTTTATAAGTTTTCAAGAAGTCTTAAGTGTCAAATGAGAGTGTGTATATATAGGCATGAGAATAAACATAGTTAGCTTTCATAGTCCTATCCAAACCAAGTTGTGCCCTAGGTTATGGTTTCTTTGGTTTCTAGTTTACAGTTCCACAATGGTTTTTTTTTTTTCGTTAATACTTCCTTGTGAATTCCTTATTAATGTTCTTGGTACAAGATTTACTAGGATTTAGCAAGATCTTAAGGTTTGTGTACATATGTATGTTGTCGCGGGTATCAAAGGAAAAGATGGATCCAAAGTGGTCTTTATCCAATGTATAATAGGTTAGTGGAGACATTAAGGAACATCTTAATTAAACCCTTGATGTGCATGTACTTAGGGAGATCAAGGGAGATTTTCTAATTAATTTAGCACATAGGACAAATGGTTTATGGGTTTCACTTGCCCATACTCGGCCAAATTAGGTTTTTAACACAACAATATAATAAAATTTGTGTTTAAGGTTTAAATGTGGGTATTGGTTTGAGTCTAGGTAATTCTAGGTATTTTCGGGGTGTGTCTAAATGTATTTTTATTGCGAAACATATGCCTTTTACGTGACCAATAAAAATAAAATACGCAAGGTTAATAATTATCTTCCTAATATTTATATAATACTTGATTGACGTAAACCTTAATTTATTTGGTGACCATTTACGGTTATATGATTCTTTTAGTCTAACGCGATTTTTTTAAAGTGTCAATCTAGTAAACGCGTATCGGACCAAAATAAATAGTGACGAAAAAATAGTAGTCGTAAAATGACCTGAAATTAAGAAATGTTACAGTCTCCACCCGTTAAAAGAGCTTTGTCCTTAAAGCTTAAGACCTTGTAGTGGATAATGAAGCCCGGTTTGTGAAGAGTTGTGGGTATTTCTGTTTGAACGAATCTTCACGTTCTTAGGTGAACTCAGGACCTCTCCTAGAGTTCCAGTAAACCTTAAACAATGGTATCTGGCTTCGCTTCAATCGTTTGATCTCCCGTTCCATGATTTCAACGGGCTCTTCCACAAACTGGAGCTTATCGTCAACGTGGATTCCTTCTAACGGCTTGACTAATGGTTCGTCAGCGTAAAATTTCTTTAGATTAGACACATGGAAAGTATGATGAACTCTGCTCAACTCATGGGGAAGTTCCAGCTTGTAGGCAACTTTCCCAACTTTGGCTAACACCCTGAAAGGTCTGACATATCTCGGGTTCAGCTTGCATTGCTTACTGAACTGTACAACCCCTTTCCAAGGTGAGACCTTGAGCATAACCCTTTCCCCAACCTCGAACTCCATCGGCTTTTGTTTCCAATCAGCGTAGCTCTTTTGTCGATCCTGAGCAGCTTGCATCCTCTGCTTGATCAGGATGATCTTTTCTGTTGTCTCTTGGATTAATTCCGGACCAGTCAGTTAAGCTTCCCCAGCCTCGGCCCATAACACCAGTGATCGACATTTTCGACCATACAGTGCCTCATAAGGTGCGGCCTTTATGCTAGCGTGATAACTATTATTGTATGAAAACTCGACCAATGGCAAATGTTTAACCCAGCCTTTGCCGAAATTGATCACGCAAGCACGTAGCATGTCCTCGAGAGTTTAAATAGTCCTCTCGCTCTAGCCGTCAATTTCTGGATGATACGCAGTGCTCATACTTATATCTGTACCTAAAGCTTTCTGAAATGATTTCCATAAATTGGATGTGAATCTCCCATCACGATCACAAATAATTGAAGCAAGTATCTTGTGTCTTGCTACTATCTTGTTCAGGTACAACCTTGCCAACTTGTCTAATGGATCATTCTCCCTTATTGGCAAGAAGTGAGTAGATTTTGTAAGTCGATCTACAATCACCAAGATGGTGTCAAAACCTTGTGACGACTTAGGAAGCTTGGTGATAAAATCCATCATGATATTATCCCACTTCCATTCGGGTATTGTTGGTTGTACTAACAGTCCTGATGGCCTTTGGTGTTCGGCCTTGACCCTTGCACATGTTAAGCATTTACTAACATATGTGGCGATGTCCGCTTTCATATTAGGCCACCAATATAGCTTTTTCATATCCTGATACATCTTTTCAGAACTGGGATGGATAGAGTATTTTAACTTGTGAGATTCGTGCATAATCACAGATCTTAAGTCTCCATAGCAAGGTAACCAACTCCTGCCATGCAAACATAGAGTCCCGTCGGCACGTGGTTCCAACCTTTCC
>BQNB010134369.1:1794-18322 GCA_026074375.1 Tanacetum coccineum | reverse complement strand
ACGTAAGAAATCGGACGAACACGTAAAAAAACATAAAAAAACCGATGAAAACGTAAAAAGACTGTCAAAACGTACAAAACGTTAAAAAATGTATGAAAACACCATAATTTAGTGGGTCGACCTGACCAAAACCGTTTGACCCATGACCTGTTAGACCCATTTTTAAAACATGACATGTTTGACCCATAATCCATTTGACCCATGACCCATTTGACCCATGACCCAAACCGACCCGAACCAACCCATTTGCCACCTCTACAAATCAGTAATACAAGTTTCTATTTTGTAAACCAATTTTGTAAAACGGGATAATATCTTTGTTAGGTTAACCATTAATAGCTACAATACATAACTTTACGATCTGACTTTGTATAATTTGTTGTTCAAACACAGTCGTAGGCTTGTAGCATACCAATTCAGGTTTATAACTCTATTGCCGAATTGTAGTGAATTGATGAATTTGGCCCCCTTTTCCACCGTATCCTTCATAATATTAAGGGACAAAACCCTTTTTCTCCTTGTCGTCCAGGTTGTATGTAGTCCAACAAAACAAGGGCCCTGGCTTCTTTTTTCTTACACGTCCAAACAAAAGAAAAACTCATTTGGGCCTTTTTTTAGTAGATTATTCGCTTGTAAGTTTAGAATAATAAAGGCCCAATATACTTTGTTTCATGAACTGAATTTTCAGCAGGAAAGTCACCCGTTTAGCTTCAGATATTCGGGTATTTCATCTCATAAAAGTAAAGATCTATTTTTCCTTTTTCCGTAATCTTTTAATCACCTAAAACGGAACTCGGATGAAGAAGTTAAACATTGCAACATGTCCAAATCTTTTACTTCAATTCTTGTCACTCTCCATGCCTTTTCACCATTTGCTCCATATAAACACTAAAACACACATTTAAAGTACTTTAGCATCAATCAAAACAAGGTAAAAAGGAGCAATTATCGTGGACATTTGATAGCGAAAATATGTATAAATTAGGAGCTATCAGGTACGCGTTTTTATATTGAAACTTCTTTTTTCTAAGTTATCTTTTCAACGACTTGTACTAATATCATGAACATTTTCGGGCAATTTCCTAACAGTGACATGAAACAAGATTTTCCTCGTTGGTTTGAGCCGCATGTAAACTTATTGTATGTATTTCGCTGTAAAAATAACGACTATATATTACTCATCTCTATCTAGTGATATCTTTTCATAGATCCTTCAATGTTACATAGACAAATGTATTATGGCCAGCTTGAAGAAATTGTCGAGTTTACGTATATCTAGTTCAAAGTTGTGTTGTTTCGAGTTAAGTGGTTCGACACTAGCAACGAACGACGTAAAGTCAAACGTTTTGTCATTCGAAACAATATAACACAAAGTTGTGCATGTAGTGAGTCGTTTAAAAATCAGCCTTACATTCTCACAACAAAAGTCAACCACTCCATTGGAAGGTCATCCAAGATGTGAATCATAAAAGTCTCCGAACGATGATGTCATTGTGGTAGAGGGTGATCATGATTTTATACAAGACAACAACTCATCTGATCTCACACTTTCTGTTAGTTTGAATTATTTGGATTTTGCGACCTTGAATATCGATGGTCAATCAACGGAAGTTAAGGCACCACAAAATATCATTCCTGTTTACGACGACGATAATTTTATTAATGATGAAGACGACGTTCCTCATGATTTATCAGATTATGATGATGAAGTCCTTGCTAATTTCTCGTTTTATATTATTTTACATAAGATTTGATACTTAATTTCTTATCTTTATGAATTTCAGTTATTATCGAGCAATTGGCCAAAGTTGGAGAAAAGAACATGTTTTTGGAGCGTAAATGAAGAAGTTCGAGAAAGTCTACTAAATTTGATGTATACACCGTATCATTCTAGATAGATACACTGTATCCCAAGACTTTGACGAATTTAAGACCATTGTCTGACTTTGAAGACTACGCCGTATCAAAAATGGCCCTAAAATGATGAAAATGTGCATAAATATGCTTGAATATGTGTGTTTTGTTGTTTGGTGATATGTAGGTACGGATATTGCAAAAGTCACAAGAAAATGGTCAAAACCGGACAAACACGGACATGGGAATGGAAAGAGTGCTCAAGAGCCGGAAGTTTTCTAGCAAAAGGTCAACAAAGTCAACCTTGGTCAAACCACAAAATGCCAAAACCCTCAAAATACCCAAAATACCCTTAATGTTAAACAACTTTCACCAAAAGTCCTTAAAACCCTAACACCGTTAGTCTTTTTATTATAAAGACTAACGGTCGTTAACCCTTTATAACAAATCCTTTAATCTTTTCACCCGGCCCATTCCTTTTTAAATAACCCACAAGCCCAAGTCAAACCCCCCTTTTACCCTGGGTCAAACACAAATCAATAAAACAAAAAGGGCCAAGCTCCACGTTGGCAATGAAATGCGTAATCAAAAAGCTTTGACTGGTCAATCTTGCTCAAGGAATGACACGCGGGCTTTTAAAGAAACACACCAAAAAAGGGAATATTGCACTAAAATCAATGTAAAAGAAGTATAAGGCCTCTGACACAAGGAATGCCACGTTGGCAATCCGTGTGATCACATCTTTGATCCAACGGTGAAGGCAGGGTATCCAATGATTAGAGAGATTCAAGGGCCAAGATCAAGGATAAAGGGAGCGGGTATCCAAGACCTAGAAGCTTCACTAAGCCCTTATAAATAGAGCTCACCCCCCACTCACAATAATCTAGTTCTTTTCAGTTTTATTATAGCTTATAGAATTAGCTTATGTAATTTTTCTTTCAAATTGTTTTTAGCTTATTGTTTTCACTTAATGTAACCTTTATTTAAGCTTGTAACCAGTTTCAAATTAGTAATAAAAGTTTGTTTTTCTTATTAATGAATTGTTACTTTATGGTTTCCTTTAATTCAAAACTGTTTGATTAAGCTGTCCTTTGTTAACATAAGCTCATTAAGCTCTTTAATCCAATCATAAGATGGCTAATTACTCAACTAAGCTCTCAAAAGCTTAGTTGAGCTTATCTTATTAAAATCCATAATCAAAATACCTCAGCTTATTTTTGGAAGGGAAGCTAGTAATGGAAGGGCTTCCAGGACCATACCAGCTTATCTTAAGATAAGCTGGAGCTTGTTGATATTGGTTTATTAAGATTGTTATAAGCTTATTAATATCTGGTATTTGATTTGTGTTCTTTAATCTCTTCCTCATAAGCTAAATATGGATTTAAGAGAAATAAAGGGGTGTTTGGATCAAGTAGTACTAACTTATGTTAGTACTGCTTGAGGCCATTTGGTCCTTTGATTTCATTCTTAATCTTATATAAGGTTTGTAAGAATAAGATTTAAGAGCTTAGTTTAGGCTTAATCTAGTTTTTACTAAGTTTGATAGTTGTAGTTAGAATCTGCTAGTATTAGTTTAGAATTATAATCATTTTAAGTTCAAATTGTTCTAGTTGAATCTATCTCTTATTGTGCTCTTATTTTGTTTTCAAATGTTGTTCAAATCAAGTATCTTAGGCCGGCAATTTTTGTTTTAAGATTTAGCCATAATCATGTCAACTGCATCAGATAGGGATTTAGACTAGTAGCACTTTTCATGCTTAATTATCAAAGGTTTAATTTAGTTTTTAGGATTTGATTTTTAGTTTGCAAGTAGTTTGTAGGTTAATGATCATTTGTTTGAACTTAGTTTTTATAAAATAGCTTATTTATCTATCTGTTTTTAAGCTGAAAAATTGCATTTTGTCTTTTTCAAACTCAGTACTTACTAAGTACACTCAGTACATACTGAGAAAATAAGCAATTTTCAAGGAGCTTTTTCAATAAGCATTTGATTTTCAAAATGATTTTTAAAAGCTATTTCATTTAGCTTTTTGGTTAAGATTTAAGGTAGTATAAGCTAAAAACCCATAAGGATCCTTTAGCTTATTTAAAAATAAGCTTTAAGTTGCCCTTAAGGCTTGTTTGGTTAGCAGGATATATCAAAGTGCTTATTTGTGAAATTTAGCTTATTGCATTAACTTTTTGCTTGATTTTTGTGTTTTCTAGCTTATTAGATTAAAATTTAGTTATCCATAGCTTATTAGGGACAGGTTTTGCTTATTTAGTCTCTTCATATAAAATACCAAAAACATAATTAGATAGTTCAAACAGCATTTTCATTTAGCTTTTTAAGTGCTTATCTGAATTTCAAAATCTATTTTGTTTGCTGTTTTAAGTAGTATCCTAGCCAAGCTTTAAGTAGGTGTAGAGGTTTTTGTCATAAGGTTTTGTTTGTATGCTTAAATATAAGCTCAAAATTGATCTTCTTGTCTGTTTGGTTTAGATAAGAGATTAAAATATTATTTCAATTTATTATCTGTTCTTTTTGCTTATTTCTAGCCTAGATTAGCTTATTAGGTAAGTTTTAGTCTAGTAATAGCTTATTCGGTCCTTGTTTTAGCTTATCTTAGTGTTTTAGCTTATTTAGTTTTGTTAAAAGTAAAAAAGAATGGTTAAGTATTATGTCTGATTTTTAAGCTGTAACTAGCTTATTAGTGATTTAGAAAAAAAGTTGTTTTCATAACAATAGCTTATTATAAGCTGTTCTACAACTTTGCTTTTTAGGTTTTTGCAAAAAAAGGGGGAAACCAAGGAAGTCGGGGTGAGCAAGACTCGAACGCCCGACCTCAACTTAGCCTCAACCCTTTTATAAACCTCAACACAAACTCCCTCTACAACTCGCCCTTGGGACTTTTTCAATTTAAGTTTGCAAAATCTATCTTTTATACACATTTTTAGCCCGTTTGGCTAATAAGCCGTTTTTGGCTTATTTCATAGCTTATTTGATAAGTTGTTTTTCCCAACTTAATTTTCTTAGATTCTACATTGTTCAATCTACTTTTGCTATTTTTTTCTGATTTTTATTAATTAGTTTAGTATTTTTAAACATTTAATTTCGTTAAAATCTTTTTTAATTCATAAAAAATTATAAAAAAGTCAAAAAAATATAATTCTTTTTTAGAAAATTTTCTTTTAACATTTAGAACCTAGGAAAATTAGATTTGCTTTCGTAGGGTTAAAATTGCAAAATTTTGTTTTTTAAAGAACGGGATTGAATCCCGTTCACGTTTTTAGTGTTTTCAAGCCCTAATCACCTTCGTTTTTGGTTTAGTTTTCTTTGTTCTAGCTTTTTAGTCAATTAGGACTTATAAAAACTAAAAAGATCATTTTAGGATTTAATTTTGATAATTTAGGGATTTTAGGTCCCGTTTAGGATTCCCGTTTTGCGTTTTTAGTTAAAATTTGTCTTCCCTTAGTGTTTTTAAGTTTTTGCCTTAATTTTATCGTAGTTTTAGAAAACCAATCTAAATCTTGTTCCATTCAAACATAGATATCAAAATGACTTTCGACTTTCAATTGCATTCCTCGTTGGGGAAACGACTCGGGAATCATACTCCCGGATTACTATAATTGTGATTTTTTTGATTATAACCCCCTTATATTTATATATTTATATAAGTATTTTATATTTATATAATATATATTTTTAAAGGTATAGTCAATCTTGATCAGTAGGCTTAATCTACAGGGTAGGCTAAGGTGTAAAGGTGTAACGAAATAGACATATGGTGTGAAAAAGACAAGAATGGCTCAACAGGTTTTTCTAAGGGATCTTACTCTTAAAGTGAGAGTAAGTAAAGGGTTACACGAGATTTAACTAACCAATGTAGTTAGTTAATTTTACAACATTTAGGCTTTTTGGTGTATTCCTAGAAATTTACCAGTTTAAAATGTTTCTCCATCTAAATTCATAGTACTCATCGTTGTAGTCTCGAGTGATATACCATGGCCAAGTTCTAAAGTCTACTACATAACTGGCACACGCATAATTTTATTGAATTCTTAGTAAACGTTGGGAAATGGAATAGGCTTAATTCTCACAATTTGGCAATAAGGGTTATAGTGCACGAGGTCATGTAACTAGTAATTTTTGCAAAAGTTATGCCAGAAAAAAATTAAAATTTGGCATAATTTAAGCATATAGCATATTATTTGTAAAAGAAAGGACAAGTAGGCATTCTAATTCTCCATCCCCCCACTTAAGTTATACAACGTCCTCGTTGTATAGATAAAACAATTTAAGAAAATGGGAAATAGAATTAGAACGAGGAACTCCCCTGATATGTTGCTCGGGATGATTCTCCAATTTGAGTTTGCGAGCAAGAATGTGTTGGACAGCCACCTTGAGATTTGTCAAGACTCTAACACTTTGAGATTTCCAGATTATAAATACTCCACCAATTTCTTCTTTTCGTTCAGTAAGGTCCATGTATTAAGTATAAGAAAACAAGTGCAATTCTATCTCCGATAACAAAAATAAAATCCTAAAACTGTACAAGAAATCAATACGTTGTATCCTATGAAAGGGGATACGCCGTATTGGTAACCTGGAAAGACAGACTCGATACAAAATTGAAAATTACATTTCGGGTTGTCTCTCGGGAAGCACTTTTTTTTGTGAGAGTCTTTAAGTTAGACTCCCTTCAGCCTCACGTCACACCATTCTCGAACTCTATAACCTCATCATCCTCTTTGTCAAATCTTCGAAATGAAATCACGAGATTTCAACAACGATTTGATGAAACTTTCTACGAGGCATGGGACCGATTCAATGATCTTCTTCGGGCATGCCCACATCATGGATTTTCGGAGTTACATCAACTCGATACTTTCTATAATGCTTTGAACTCTAATGATCAAGATTCGTTGAATTCCGCCGCGGGTGGTAACTTTTTGGATAAAATGCCCCGTGATTGCCTAAGAATCATTGAGAGCAAATCCAAAGTTCGTAATTCACGTAACAAACCGGTTGTTGCCAAAGTGAGTTCGAGCTCTTCCACCCCCGGTATTTCTCCCGATGTTGCCGAACTTAAAGATATGGTGAAAGCCTTGCTTCTCGATAAGAAATCCCAAGCTCCCGCTCCCGTCAAAGCGGTCGAGGAAAGTTGTGTTACTTGCGGTGGTGCTCATTCTTACCGAAATTGTCCCGCCACCGATGGCAACGTTTATCGTGACAATATTCAAGAATATGTTTCCCAAGCCGCCGCAGCTAATTTCAATCAAGGAAATACCGGTTACCGAGCCCCGATTGCTAATCAAATTCGACCTCCCGGTTTTCCTCCCGTTCAAAACCAAGGAAATAACCAAAACCGTTACAACCAAAACCGGGGGACTAATTACAACCAAGGCCAAATTTATCGACCTCCGATTAATCAACCCCCGGTTCACCAAGCTCCACCTTACCAAGCTCCGGCTCCTCAAACACAAGGTGTGACAAAGACCGATTTTGAAAGCTACGTCAAGGCTAATGATGCAGTTATGAGAAACATGCAAGACCAAAACCAAAACTTGCAAAATCAAATGACCAATTTAACGGACATGCTTTCCAAGTTTGTGAATTCCAATACCGCTTCTACTTCAGGTTCAGGGACACTCCCTAGTAATACCATTACTAACCCGAAGGTAGATTTGAAGGGTATTACGCCTCTTAGCGGTGTTGCTTATCAAGGACCCACGATTCCTACTACTTCTTCTTCTCCTCCTAAAGTAGTGGAACGTGAAACCGAGGTGACAAAGGACACGGTGCCTCCTACTAATAACGGAAGTACCAAAGACGTCCAACCTCCGGTTGTCCAAGTTCAACCTCAAGTACCAAATTCTGAGCCCGTTGTTGCTCCCGTTAGTGCTCCGATGCCTAACTTGAAACCGTCAATTCCATATCCTTCGAGACGTAATGATGAAAGGCGCCGTGAAAAAGCTAAACGATTAAATTAGAAATTCTAACAACATTCCTTTAAAGATTTGAGTTTTTAGAATTAGCCGATCACGATGCTTTGATTCTTATGCCAAATTTTGCCTCGACTCTTAAAGCCTTAATCGGAAACAAAGAAAAATTAAGTGAAATGGAATAGAACTCCTTTAATGAGCATTTACTTCGGTGACCGTTATCCCACAACAAGTTACCGAAAAAACTTGGAGACCCAGGCCAAATTTCTCATACCGTAAGATTTTCTCGAAAGATTGATGCTTAGCCTTGGCCGATCTTGGCGCTAGCATAAATCTCATGCCATTATCCGTGTGGAAAAATCTTTCTCTTCCGGAGCTCACTCCTACTTGTATGACTCTTGAACTTGCGGACCGTTCGATTACCCAACCGATCGGTATCGCCGAAGATGTCTATCTAAAAGTAGGAAAGTTCAAATTCCCGGCCGACTTTGTAGTCGTTGACTTTGATGCCGATCCCCGAGTTCCCCTAATTCTCGGGAGATCCTTCATAAAGACCGGACGTGCTTTAATTGATGTGTACGAAGGTGAATTAACTCTTAGTGTCGAAAAAGAAGCCGTAACATTCAATCTCGGTCAAACTTCGAGATAATCCTCAAATTACGATGATATGACGGTGAACTGAATCGACGTCATTGAACTGGATTTTGAGGAGTCTTCTTAAGAAGTTCTTGGTTTCTCTGATGTGATCGCAAGTGGCAATCCCACTCCTTATTATGACCTGATCGTATTCTATACCACATCACTGACACACACACCTTTCGGGGATATGATTATATCTTGAGGAAGTCGATGCTTGTCCTCGCTCTTGAAGATTAACCAACTATCACCTGAAGTTGATGACTCTTACATAACCCGAGGGGGAATATTTCTTCTTCTTGAATCATTTCTCAATGATGATCCATCATTACCCCCTCCCACTCAAGGAAACTATTTGCCTAAAATTCGAAGAGAACTAAAAGTTTGTGAAGCTAAAACTGGTAAATCTTCAATTGATGAACCTCCTGAATTCGAACTCAAGGAATTACCTCCTCATCTCGAATACGCATTTTTGGAAGGTGACAACAAGTTTCCCGTCATAATTTCTAAAGACTTGAGTGTCGCGGAAAAAGCCGCTCTCATAAAGGTTTTGAAATCACACAAGCGAGCCATCGCTTGGAAACTCTCCGACATCAAGGGTATTAACCCGGAATTTTACACTCACAAGATTCTTATGGAAGAAGACTATAAACCGGCGGTTCAACACCAAAGATGGGTGAATCCAAAAATCCACGATGTAATAAAAAAGGAGGTTGAAAAACTTCTTGACGCCGGATTAATTCACCCGATCTCGGATAGTCCTTAGGTAAGCCCCGTACATTGCGTACCGAAAAAGGATGGCTTTACTGTTGTTGAAAATGATGAAAATGAGTTAATTCCGACTCGATTGGTTACGGGATGGCGTGTATGCATTGACTACCGAATGTTAAATGAAGCCACCCGTAAAGACCACTTTCCACTACCATTTATGGATCAAATGCTCGAGAGATTAGCGGGAAATGAGTACTATTGTTTTCTCGATGGTTTCTCGGGTTACTTTCATATTCCTATCGACCCTCATGATCAAGAAAAGACAACATTCATGTGTCCTTACAAAATGTTCGCCTACCATCGCATGCCTTTTGGCTTATGCAATGCACCGGGCACGTTCCAAAGGTGTATGATGGCTATCTTTCATGATATGATCAAAAAACGATGGAAATCTTCATGGATGACTTTTTGGTCTTTGGGAATTCATTCGAAATTCCTCTCTCGTGTAGACAAGATGCTTCAAAGTGCAAGGACACCAATCTTGTCTAAATTGGGAAAAGAGTCATTTTATGGTTAAGGAAGGAATTGTCCTTGGCCATAAGATTTCCAAAAAAGGGATTGAGGTTGATAAAGCCAAAGTCGATGTGATTGCTAAGTTACCTCATCCCACCACCGTTAAGGTGTTCAATTTTGCTCGGTCAATCATCCGGTTTCTACCATGACGATTCATTAAGGATTTTTCCAAAAATTCCGACTCGATGACTCATCCTCCTTGATAAAAATATTCGTTTCATCTCTCGAATGAATGTATTCACGCTTTTGAAATGTAAAGAAAAAACTTACTGAAAGCTCCAATCTTGATTGCCCCATGACTGGGACCATACCCATTATGAGCTTATGTGCGAATGCAATGCGACTTTGCCATAGGTTGCAGTCTTGGGGCAAACGTCATGAAAAACACATTAGGGCCTATACACTATCAAGTAATACATGAATGAGCGGAATCGCATGTACACCACGACGGATAAAGAAATGTTAGTCGTGGTGTATGCCTTCAAAAAATTCTGATCTTACCTCATCTTAACAAAAGCATAGTGTATACGGATCACTCTGCCCTAAAATATCTCTTTGCTAAAAAAGATTCCAAGGCGAGATTGCTCCGGTGGGTTCTCCTCCTTCAAGAGTTCACATTCAAAGTAATTGACACAAAAGGAGTCGAGAATCTCGCGGCCGATCAACTTTTCCGATTAGAAAACCCGTATGAAAATGTTCTCAACCCAAAAGAGGTGAATGAAAAATTCCCTGTCGAGACACTTAATATGGTGACTTCTCATGGTGACCTTTCGTGGAGATTCTAGAACCCCGTGGTTTGCCGACTTTGCAAATTACCACGCGGGTGGATTCATTGTGAAGGGCATGTCGACCCAGCAGAAAAACAAGTTTTTCAAAGATATTAAACACTATTTCTGGGACGACCCCTTCTTGTTTAAAATTTGTGCGGATCAAGTGATCAGGCGATGTGTGCACGGCAATGAAGCTCTTGAGATTCTCTCAGCTTGCCACAATGGACCCACCGGGGGACATCATGGTGCAAACCTCACAGCCAAAAAGATCTTTGACTCCGGTTTCTTCTGGCCCACCATCTATAAAGATGCCCACGAGTTTGTCAAGAACTGTGACTCGTGCCAACGTCAAGGAAAAACTTCACAACGTGATGAGATGCCTCAAAACTCCATCCAAGTTTGTGAAATCTTTGACATGTGGGGCATCGACTTTATGGGCCCGTTCCCGTCTTCACGAGGGAACAAGTATATTCTCGTGGCAGTCGACTATTTGTCAAAATGGGTTGAAGCGAAAGCGCTCCCCACCAATGATGCCCGAGTAGTTTGCAAATTTCTGAAATCTCTCTTCGCCAGATTTGGTGCTCCCCGTGCAATCATAAGTGATCGCGGAACCCATTTTTGTAATGACCAGTTTGCAAAGGTCATGCAGAAATATGGAGTTACTCACCGTCTCTCCACCGCTTATCACCCACAAACAAGTGGGCAAGTGGAAGTATCAAATCGTGGCTTGAAAAGAATCCTTGAAAGGACCATAGGTGAAAACCGTGCCTCCTGGTCGGACAAACTAGATGATGCACTATGGGCCTTCCGCACAGCTTACAAAACACCCATCGGGTGTACTCCTTACAAGCTTGTGTATGGAAAGGCATGCCATCTTCCGATCGAGCTTGAGCACAAAGCCTACTGGGCCTTAAAGCATGCAAACTTTGACCTTTCGACCGCGGGCGATCACCGAAAAGTTCAACTCAATGAACTAAATGAACTTCGTGATCAAGCCTATGAGAACTCTTTGATCTATAAAGAGAAAACAAAGAGGATCCATGACTCCAAGATCAAAAACCGCGTTTTCAACGTCGGTGATCAAGTCCTCCTCTTTAACTCTCGATTGAAGATTTTCTCGGGCAAGTTAAAATCCCGTTGGTCCGGACCGTTCACCATTGCCCATGTGTACCCTTATGGCACCGTTGAGTTATCTCAAAACTCCGGGCCAAACTTCAAGGTGAACGGTCATAGACTTAAGCATTACTTTGGAGGGGACGTACCACAAATGGTTGTCCCGGATCTCCAAACCTTCCCCAAGGACCAATGAATTCGGGGAATGGGTCAAGCTTAGTGACCCTAAACAAGCGCTTCGTGGGAGGCAACCCATGCTTATCCGTAGTAATATTATGTAGTAATGAATAAGTGTTTTTTGTTGTGAAGAGGCTTGCCTCTTTCCTTTCTCGTTTGCTTGTGTTTTTGTGATGATTGTCGTGAAGATCTCGTTTGTCATTTCATCAAGAGTTTTCACATCTTTCAGCTTCATTTGGGAATACGATATCCTATTCGTATCGACTAAACGTTTTATCTTTTGGCACCTCATAAATGGCCTTAGGATTAATGTAATACCCTTCAAAACATCGAGGACGATGTTTAGTTCTAGTTTGGGGGGGTATCTTCGATTTGATTGTTTCCTGCAGCATTGTTACCACGTAAACCCGTTTTTACCACCAAAATACCAAAAAAATGAAAAAATTGAAAAATTTTCAAAAATATAATAAGTGTTTTGTCGCAGTTTTGCTTTTCTTTTGGGTAGAATAAGAATAATTTTTGACTTGATCGGGCGTGTTGAGCCCTAGCTAGTTCCTTTAGGCCAAGCTTTCACGAATTCTATAGCTTTGAATTTTAATAATGTGAAGAACGAGAAATGATAGAGTTAAATATAAGTTAATGTGCTAAGCAAGATTCTTCTAAAAACTTATACGAGTAACTTGTGGTTTTCTCTCCCGTGAATTTCTAATCCACCTAATCATACGTACTCAATTTAATTCAACTAAGTTAATCGATGTTTTCAGAAAAAGCTTCAAATTTGTAACTTGAGTTTTCAAAACGAGATTTTGTAGTGATTTAAAAAAATAAATGCCAAAGAAGCATGAATGAAATGTGAATGCAAAAAAATGCATGAATATGGAAATTTTGCCAATGAAGCATGCAGTTGATATTATGGAGCAAGTAAAAGATGTGTCGTGATATCCCACTCCGCTAGCAACGAGGTGGGGGTTCAAACTAAGACGTCTTTGCTTCTAGGGATTTGGTGTGTCGTGATATCTCACTTAGAAGAAAGGTCTAGGTGAGGGTTCAAACTAAGACACCAATCCTTAGCCATATTAGGAATAAGGTGTTGATGTGATTTCCCACTACGCTAGCAACGGGGTGGGTTTTCAAACTAAGAACACCGGTCGTTGGTTGTGATATCCTGCTCCGTTAACCACGAGGTAGGGGTTCAAACTAAGCAACGCATTCCTAAGCTTTAAAGAACTTATGATTATGATGTTGAATATGTTGCAAAAAGTTCTAAAGTTTAAATCTCGAAATCAAGTTACGAAGTCTTAATAAGTTGTTGCTTTGAGTCATGATTCATTTTGAATTATGACTATGAAAATAAGTTGATCTATGATTCTATGGTTAAATTTTAAAATGAGTACACACATCAATGTATAACCATATTGGGAGTTGAAAATTCACAGTCATAAAGTTATGAGGGGCTTAACATATTAAACTCTATATCGACAATGATCTTGTTTAACTGGCTTAGCTTTGGAACTTGCGAAAATCCGAGGGACGATGAATTTATCCGAAAGGACATCGTTTCGATCACTTTGCGGGCGCTTCTCATTCTATGATCCCAGTATGATTAAATAAAGAAAGTCAAACTTGTTAAAAAAAATGAGAATATCAAACATATTAGTTGTAGTTAGTGTAAAATTCAAAAACTGGTGGGAAACGGGGTATCGTGTTTACTTCTAACACTTGCGTGAGGCACGCAATAACCTTAGTTTGGGGATATGGACTAAGTGCTTAATTACAAATATCTTTTACCTCTAAAAACGAGCTTAAATGACCAAAAACAGACAAAAACTGCCAAATATATGTTTGTTTTGCATTTGTATTGTGCAGGGAAGTGGATATCAAACAAAAAGACAGAAACCAAGCCAAATGACAAAATAAACTGAGCATGGAATGGAAAAAAGACTGTCAAAATCAAGGCCACGAGTCCAAAAATGACAAAGTCAGAGTTCAATACTTGAAGATTCAGCAGTCAAACCGGAGCCGGACTGAAGACTACTGTTGGATGCAATCTGAACCCATCTGATGGGTCGGACGACCAATAGTATATCTCTGAAGACTGTGGTTTCAACAGCCCATTTGTGTGCTATTGACAAAGACTGTGAAGACTTTGAAGGCCCAATCCTAGCCCAGTTACAGCCAATCTCAGCCATTGTACACACAAAACCCACTTCATAACCTTATTGGGCTTGAAAAAGCCCAATAACCTCACCTAAACCTTATTGGGCCCAAACCCAAACCCAATGGGCCCAATACAAGCCCAAAAGCCCAACAAAAGCCCACAACCCTTTTTTTTATTAAAACATAAGGACCAAAAATGTAAATTTTAGTAAACTTTGTTTTATAATTAAAAATGAAGAAATAAAGAAAAGGGGCCTAAAATGCCAAGTTTTGAAAGTTGTTTTATAAAGAAAATTGGTTTAAACAAACACAAGGGCTGAAATTGCAATTTTCCAAAACCACTTTTATCCCTTTTAGTAATAAACAGCAGGGACCACTTTTGTAATTCACCAAAACTTTCTTTATTTCTTTTGTTATAAAAACGCAAGGGCCAAATGTGTTACTTTCTAAACATGTTTATAACTAAAAATTCGGCTTAAATGAAATAGAAAGAGAGAAAGACATGAGGGGCTATTTGTGCATCTTTTTCATTCTTCCCTTTTAAACCTTCCCAACCATAACTGTCCTCAACCACTTGGCGCCAAAACCCCAAACAGCCCTCCCCCATGGTTTTCACTCCCAAACCACCTCTATTGTACACTCACAGCTCACCTATACCCACTTCCCACCTTACCCTACCCCTATACCCCTTCCCACTTGCAAAACACTCAACCCAACGAACCCCTTCAATGGCTGAGATGAAGTCAAGACAAAGAGAAGGCTAGGATTGCTTTGAGGCATTGCACACTCACAACAAACACAGCCAAAGAACCAAGTGAAGGCTAAGGACTTGTATAAAAGAGCCAAGACCAAGCCGAAGACCACACCACTTTTTTTATGTTTTAGTGTAATTTTAATTTTAAAAGTCTTTTATTAAGCATTAGTTGTGATTCAGCTTTATTTAAAAGCCATATGTTGTAATTTTCTGTTTTTAATAAAAAGTTAATTGTGTTCTTGAATTTGCTACTGTTGAAATCTTAAATCTCTTATAAAGCCCTTTTAATCTCTTTAAAACTGTTTAAAAAAAGTATTTAAGCTATTAAGCATTTATTGTAACACCCTTATTCAGCCTTCATTTCATTTAAAAAGATAAAAACTCGAATTTTATAAATTAAGGGGGTGTTTGGTTTATCTTTAAAATGGGTCGTATGGAGTATGGTTGTGGGTCAAGTACACTCAGCCAAGATTGGCTGAGTGTGTAGGGTGTATTAGGCCATTTTAAATCACAAGTCTCAGTTAAAAATAAGTTTTTAAGTGTCACTTGTATTCTGCCAAAATTCTTATAAGCCAAAAAGTAAGCTAACCCACTTAAGCTGTGTATACAGCTTAAGCACACTTACTTGTGCTCATTTTAGTCTTATCTAGCTTGTTTAAAAAGTCCCTTGCTCTGTCTCAACTAATTGACTAAGTTTAGTCAATTGTTTAATATACCTAATTTGTGAAAAACAGCCATTTTTAAGTCCATAAATCAGCATGTTTAAATGCATTTTAATACCCCAAACTTTGGATACAAGCTTATTAACCACCCTTTTACATCTGTTTGGGGTTGGTTGTGGCTAAAAAGCACAATTGAGCTTATTTTGATAAGCCCAAAATAAGCAAAATGCCACTGCTTAATGTCCCCTGGTGCTGAGCACCCAATCTCAGCCCCCTTTTCCAGCTTATTTATCTATTAGACTCCTAGGGCTTTTTGCTTTTTAGTGTAGCCTATAAGTAGCCCTTTAAGCCCCCAAAGTAGCTCAGCTTAATTCCTTTTCTAGCATGGTTTAATTTAGGCTTAAAGTCACTCTATTTCTGCCTTTTATATAAAGTTGTTAACATAGCTTGTTTCTGTTTTAGCTTATTTTAGGGCTTATTCTTACAAATCTTAGTTAATCTAGTTAATTTTAGCTTAGTTATGTAGGTTAAACCAAACTTCAGCCTATTTTGAGCTTTTAAGCTCAAAGAAAAAGCTATAAGCTTTTTAAAGCTTATTTGGTATTCTGTCAGTCAAAAAGCTCACTTTTCTAGCTTATTAAGTTGAATTCAGCACTTGCCCCTTTTAAAGAAAATGATAAGCTCAAGCCCCTTTACAACTTTGCTTCTTTGACTTTTGCTTAATAAGCCTTTTGGACTTAGTTTGTCAATCGGGGTATCACTCAGGGACCAATTGTGTAATTTTCTCTTTTGTAGTTACCTCTGTTAGTCCCTGTGGTTAGTTAGCCTGTTACCCCGTTTGTCCTTGTGTCCTTTTCACTGTTAGTCCCTTAGGTTAACTTTAGTTAGTTTTATTTAATTTAATTAATTAAATTAGGTTTAATTTTAATTAGTTTAATTACTTTAATTATAAACAGTAAAATTTGGGCATTTTTATATTTTTAGAATTGTTAACTTTTTCTTTATTTAATTTTATTTTTTCAGAATTTTTATAACTTTTATTTTTTGTCTTTTTCTATTTTCTTAGTTTTAATTAGTTTTTAATCTTTAAAAATTCATAAAAAATCCAAAAATTAATAAAAAAATATTTTTCTTTTTTATAAAATTTTCTTTTGTCATTTAGTGTCTAGGAAAAATATAAAATTTAGTATAGGCTT
>BQNB010134368.1:0-18322 GCA_026074375.1 Tanacetum coccineum | reverse complement strand
TAAAAATATACGGTGCTATTCTACCTGATGAATTGACTAATCAAGACATGAAGGATTCCGAAGCCTACAAGCAGTACTACGCTGTCGCATCTGGAGCAGAACCTCCAAAAGCAAAGACAAAGTACAAAAAGAAGGCAGATAAACCTGTTACTCGTTCCAAGTCCAAGACTGCTCCTGCTTCTAAAGGCTCCGGACTAAAATCTCCAGCAAAAGTGACTAAATCAGGAAACAAGAAAATACCTGCTCAAGGATTGGAGACTCTATCAGAAACATCACTGTCTGAGGTTGAACAAATGAAAGTTGTCACCAAAAGGAGCAAGATAGACTATCATATCTCTCACGCCAGCGGTTCAGGTGCAAATGAAGGAATTGGTGTTACACCAGGGGTTCCCTATGGCACTGAAGATGAGCAGATTTCTTGGAAGTCATCTGGCAAGTCTAAAGAAGGGTCCAAATCTCATCAGCAGTCTACTGGCAAGTCTGCTCAAGCAGAGGAGCCAATACACACTGTCAAAGATTTAGAAGAACCCGCACATCAGGAGTTCAATACAGGTTTTACTCACATCATCCTGTTGATGAGACCACTCCGATTCCTGATTGGTTTCAGAAACCATCAAAACCACCAACTCCCGATCGTGATTGCAACAAGACTTTGCCTGCTATTCATGGACCAATTCAACCTTGGTTTAGCACTTTGTCTCAGAATAAAGATCCTCGCGAGTCATTTAATGAACTGATGGACACTCCTTTAGACTTCTCAGCATTCGTGTTGAATCGACTCAAAGTTGATACTCTAACTCCAGAATTATTAACTGGTCCAACATTCGAGTTGATGAAAGGATGTGCAAGAGTCTGGTGGAAACTTGTCATATTTCCCTAAAGATGTCTGCAGCGCATACTACATATACACTAGACTGGAACAACCCTGAAGGACATCAATATCCGCATGATCTGCGCAAGCCGTTACCATTGATACCTAATTCACGAGGTCGTCGAGTAATACCTTTTGATCACTTCATCAATAATGACCTTGAGTATTTAAGTGGTGGTGTCTCAAGCCGAACTTACCCTACTTCAGTGACGAAGATAAAGGCTGCAGATTATGGACATATCAAATGGATTGAAGACTTGGTCCCAAACACCATGTGGAGACAAGTGCCGATTGTCTACGACAAACATGCACTCTGGGGCATCTCTCACTGGGGGCGAAAACATCAACAATTATATGGATATGCAGTTAACAGGGAATCTGCTCGTGATGTCTACTTCAGAAACAAAATCATTGTTATTAAGAAGCTTACGATTGTCGAATGGCATAATTACAAACATTTGGAATAGATCACTATTCATAGAGATGACAACAAGGTGTACACATTCAAAGAAGGCGATTACAATAGACTTCGCCTTCAAGACATCAAAGATATGCTGCTTCTTCTTGTTCAAGGCAAGCTGACAAATCTTAATATTGAGGAACGTCTTGCTTTGGGTGTTTCACTACGAATGTTTACAAGAAGCATTGTTATCAAAAGGCGTGTAAAAGATCTTCAATTGGGCGTCGAAATTTATCAGAAGAAGCTCAACCTCACAAAGCCAGATACGTACAGATCAGATCTCAAACGAAAGACACCATATACAGCATACTCCAATCCTAGAGGTTTCATATATCAGAATCAAGGCATGAAGAACAAATTGATGCGTATTGATGAAGTCCACACGTTTAGTGACGATACACTCAATGATGTTCGGTCTGCTCTTGATGATACTCTAAAGAAGATCCGGATGAAGTATCTGCCACAAACAATCTAGAGAGAGGTAGACAAGGAAAGAGCAGGAGCTATGATCCAGGCTATGGATCGACAACTTAGGAGCAGAAGGATAATGAGGAGCCTGGAAAAGTTCATTGGCGGGAGACTGTATGGGGGAGACCTTTGGCTACTGGAAAGGACCATATAATTTATCATATGATGTCCTCATTATAACAGGTCAAACCTCATACATAATAAAAACTTGTGTTATTTGTATATATGTGTGTAGAACTTATGGTGATAATAAGAGTGTTGTGTAATAAAATTTCAAGAATTTCTCAGTAATTCAATTTTTTTCAAATTATTGTACTCAATACTGTCTTATATACCCTCAAATATTAAGGGGGAGCATTAAAATGTTCTTAATAGATATTGTGTAACATTTTGTCCCTGAACATTTAATAAATTGATATCTAAAATATCAAGGGATTAACATTTTGGATAAGAGGAGAAAATATGATTAAACTGAACCTAACTTGTATTGAAATGTGATCATATAAAATGGACTCAATGCACTTTACACTTAGCATGTACTACGATTACGGTGCACATGTTAAGGGGAAGTTTTTAGTGATAATGAAAAACTTTCAAAGTGTAAATATTTTGGTATTTATTTCAAAGCACTTTGATTGAACTTTTATATGATTTTAGAAGGATTGTGTGGAATACCCAAAAGGAACGAACCATGTAATTAAATTTTTGGAGTTATAAGGTGGTTAGGCAGCGGTATTCAAATCCTTTGATCCAGCCAGATGTGGAGGGATCTACACAGGGATATTCACTTTATAGTGTAATAAAGTCCTTAGTATGATACAAAGGTGATAAAGTAAGAATAGGGATTAATGTCCGCACTGAGATGGAGCTAAACACTAGAACAAACTCTAACAAGGTGTTATTATGAAGTCTGGGTAAGCATTAAAGGGTTGAAGAATGAAAATAAATGTAAGATAAAAGGTGAATATTAAAGAATCCCTCTATACACTTCGGCATAAACAGGGTCAATAAATAATCTGTCGGAAACACTAGTTGTTGTCTGACATTGAAGATTGTCATGGACACCCAGTGACGCTATGCACAATCTCCCTAGCCACTCAAGGTCTCTTCAAACAGACTATTAGTTCATTTCTCATCAGTGTTTAAACGGCATTTCTATCGACTTTCTCACTCTGAGCTTGTTGATATTGAAAAGGTGGCAAGTCCTGCTCCAGCCTTCCGATCACTAATACCAAAATTGACACTATTATGTTAGAGCCAAATAAAGATCATTCCATAAATCCTCATTAGGACAATTGTCAAAATTATGCTTGCTATGCATACAATGTGAATAACGTGATATATATAAAGAGTCCTACGCATTAATCCATTGTTAATTTTGCCTGAACAATCAGAGTGATAATACTGGGTATTCAACATTTGAACGATGGAAATCCTGCTTGATCTCTCTATGGTCTTAAGCAGGCACCTCGCGCCTGGTTTCAGCGGTTTACTGCTTACATTACTACTGTTGGATTTACTCCTAGTCGTTGCGACTCCTCTTTATTTATTTACAGACTGGGTGATGATACAACGTTTTTGTTACTTTATGTGGATTGAATATTGTTCTCATCTGCTTCATCTGATCGTTTGTACAGCAGTTTATACGCTTTCCTTTTACATCGCGGGTTTTATATGGACAGTTTTGCAGTGCACTTAATTATGTTTTTGGTCTATTTACGTTACGCGTGTTCTTCTGGCATGCTTTTATGTACACGTAAGTATGTATGGAGGAATTTTTGGTGCGTGCTCATATGGGTGTTTGTAATTCTTCTGGATCTCCTGTTGATACTGAGTCCAAGTTGGGGGATGGTGGTACTCCGGTTGTTGATCCTACCTTATACCGGAGTTTAGTAGGTTCTCTTAAGTATCTCACATTCACTAGATCTGATATTACACATGATGTGCTGCAGGTTTGTCTTTATATGCATGATCCACGGGAGCCTCATTTCTCGCTATTTAAGCGGATTTTTGCGGTATGTTCAGGGACTTTGGACTATGGTTTACAACTATTTTCATCTACTATGACTCCTTGATTGCGTATTCGGATGCTGATTGGGGGGGTGCCCGACTACGCGGCGTCTATTCGGGGTATTGTGTTTTTATTGGCAACAACTTTAATTCATGTCCTCTAAGCGTCAGACGACCGATTTAACGTTCCAGTGCTGAGGGCTGAGTTAGTGGTGTTGCCAATGCTGTTGATGGACATGTTGGATCCGGATTTACTTCGTGAGCTTCATATACTTTATCTTTCGCCCTACTATTGTGTATTGTGATAATGTGAGTGTTGTGTACTTGTCTTCTAATCCGGTTCAACATCAGCGTACCAAGCACATAAAGATTGATATTCATTTTGTTTGGGATTTGGTTGCTACTGGGCAGGTTCGCGTTTTACATGTTCCTTCTCGGTTTTCAGTATGCGAGATATTCTTCACTATGGGTCTTACTTCGGCATTATTTAATGTGGTTTCGTGACAGTTTGAGTGTTCGTTGTACTCCCGCTCCAACTGCGGGGGAGTGTTAGCAGGTTTATGTTTGTAGGCTCGGCCCATGTTGGGCTTAGGGTTATCTTTGTATTACTTGTATTTATACTCGACACTTTGTATGGTTTCATAATCACATTATACAGTAAAACACTTGTTTCATTCCTACATCAAGCATGGAACGCACAAACAAATTTTGAGTCAAAAGGAAGACGAACATCATGGCTGATATACGTAAACTCATTTATTCATACTTCATTAATCACATCCGAAGGCATCCCGGAGATCTGCTCAATGAATGCTTGGTCGAGGAGAATGATAGAAACGTCAGAACTTCCAAGTTGGGTATTATGGTCGATAATTAAGCGTGCGGTCTAGAGAATTTCCATCATGGAGATGTAAGAAAGGAAAATTCAGAACAACGATTGTTGAGAAGAACGTACCGTAGGTTGGGTAATTCATTCTAGATATATTGATAAGGGCACATTTGTGGAGTGTCTCTAATTTGTACCACTGGCCTTACCACCATAAATTTTTGTTTGTTTTTATTCGTTTTATATACCGGGTAAAAGTATATTTTTTATCAGATATTACAGTGACCAACTTTTCATCCTTGCATTGGCTCCTCCCAAATTTTTATACATTGGTGATCAGGCTTTGTATAATATTATGACTGCACTGCAATGTCAGTTTCGTCAATCTTAGGGTCTATTTATTTACTTATTATTATTTTTTTAGATGTATAAACCATACCGTTTAGAAATAATGTATGAAACGCTTTATAATATGCAGGTAAAGTAATTTGCTAGATAAATAAGAAATTTAAAAAAAAGTTACAACAAATATTTTATAAAACCCAAGTAAACTATTTGAAAACGATAGCAATTTAAATTTCATAAGGTGACATTACATTAACTTATAAAATAGTAAGTGGTTTGCATAAGAGTAGTAAGAAGTGACTTACAAAGTAAATGGTTACAATAAGATAGGGCTTCAACGGGTTTAGCCGGAATCGTCATGAGATACATGATATCGATGGCGATGGAGGATATGAAGACAAAAAATTACAACCGCCACCAAAAGCGATGGTGCGTAATTAGGAAAAGGAAAATAAAATAAAATGACACATAAGTCATATATATAAAAGAATAACGGAATCCATTTATGTGCACCTCCTAAGTTATTTGACAAAAACATGCTTTTAAGAAAGTATACCATTCGTTTTCGAATTACACCATTATTGCGAAAAAAATAAATTATTTGTGGAAAGTTTCTATTTTTAGAAAGTTTCTATTTTTGGAAAGTTTCCGAATTTAGAAAGCTTAGAAAATTAAGACGTTAATACCGACTCGTAAAAATGTTCATTTTTCCAACAATATTAGCTCACCATAAGTTTTATCCAATTACTTCACTTCATAAGTTCATCAAGTATATATAGGCGACACGAAACCAAAATTACTATTTTTAGACATCACCAAACGCACCCTAACACGTGTTAGTTGTAAAATACTATTCGTTGAAGTTTTACGAGCTCAAACGAACTCAAAACGCCTAAATACCATATTTTAATAATCCCATCAGCTTTGACCTTTTAAATCAATTTTTTTTTCAAGTTTGACTTTTATTATAAAATTTCTAGATTCTGACCCGTTCAAAACGACCCGCAAAAATACATTTTTATGACTCGGACTCAAAAGAGATTTTATGTAAAACGACATTCCGGACAACTTTTTAGTTTTAGCCGAAGGCCGAAACTTGATAGAAAATGACCAAAATACCCCTGCAAGTTTCTGCAGAAAATTATTATAAAAAACGCAGCCTTGTATTTGTGTTTTTGACCTGCCATAAGGCGTTTTTAAACCTAGATTGCCTAGCGGAAAGATAAAACGGCATTTTAAACAACTTTGTAATTTTACCCGAGACCTAGAACTCGACAGAAATGGACGAAAACGCCCTTATATCAGGTCTGATGCAACTTAAATAAAACGAAAAACGCAGATTTTGCTCTAGCTTTTAGACCCATCATTACTCATTTTTAGACTTGGTCGTCCTCGCGGAAAAGTAAAACGGCATTTTAAACAACTTTTTAGTTTTAACGGAAGGCCGGTTCGGACCAGAAAGGGCCCGAAACGTCACTCGAAAACTGCATCAGCAACTAATAATAAGAATAGTGTTGAATTTATTTTAAACGATTTCTAAACTTCCGATGGCCATAAAAACTTCGTTTTTGAGAGTTACGGGTCGAATTTTCTATCAAAATGACTGTCTCAACAAGTACTAACATATTTTTAAGCCTAACTTTTATAAAAATATTTTTACAACATCTTTAAACCACATTCTAATTTTCTGCACTAAATATATTTTTCGACACACCTCAAAATTTCAACCAAATTCCTCAAAATTCTCAATCACTACGCCAATCCTACTCCCCATCATCTAAGTTATTATACCAACACCTTTTAAATAATCACGACTTATATATACATACACATGTCTTATGGATTCAAACAACGAAAATAAATTATACTAATGGGCATATAAAAATAGCATTAAAAAATGCTTCAAGAATACCAACGACACGAATAGAAAGTAAAACGGTGCATGACGTCCTTGACATAGAATTCAGTATGCAGGATAGGAAAGTTCTCATTGGCGGTGCGATTCTTCAAAATCAAAAGATGTTTAAGGGGAAAAGAAGGACGAAACATTAACAAGTCGCGCTCCCGAAGCAAGGAGGTTCTTATGGAAAAGAATGATAGAAGTTTATACAAGTAAATTTGTATTCCAATCAACCGTCACATTCTAGACGATGAGTCACAAGATGACAATGGCGTTCCCGGAGTATAAACGAGGGTTACAACTCAGGGTCGAAAAGTAATGACCGGTAGGATAAACAAATTTACACAATATTCGATGTTGTGTAAAACGATGACATGAAAAGGCAACGAAAAGATTGTGAAAATCCACAATATTATTCAATATGATTTCAAGAATTTATCCAAGATGTTTCTCTTGAATAAGCGCACCCGGTCGAAAAGTAATTCGGATATCTATATGAATAGCTTAAAAGGAGTTAAATAAGGAAAATAACGTGCACGAGTAATAAAACGAAAATTGTAAAAATCTCATTGGATAAAACACTTATGTAACCCCAAACAATCGTGCCGCGAAGGTACGCACAACCGATAAAAGTAAGTCGGGTAAAATATTCGGTTCGATTCAAACGAGCATGTGTAATTGGTCATTACACACAGGAACGAAATAGTAATAACGCTCAGAAAAGTGAGCATGAGAAATCGGACACAATACGTGCATGGATAAAAATATGTAAGGTCACTACATATATAAAATTTATGCAACATACGAATGAACGCAATGCATTAAAATGAATATGATCATTTTGATAATGATTTATTTAAACATGTAAATAAATGCAATAGAAGACTTTAATATAAAGTTTAACAATCGATGTATATTTCGATATGAATCATAGTATTCATTTAATAAATACTTAACAATAATGCACCCGCAGTGTATAAACACTAAAAATGGTAATCACAAGAAAGACTTGAGCAGGAATCACGAAGAGTCTTTGCGCGCGAAAATAAGAAAAGAAAGTTATAGTTTAGGTTTTTGAAATTGACCTAGTTCTCTATAACTTATGGCTCTGGTACCAATCTTTAACACCCCCAAATTTACACGCAGCGGAACCAACTATTTGGGTGTTAAGTAATGGTACAACAGTCACAAAATATAAAGAACGACTCGAAAAGAGACGTTTTAAAAACAAACATACATTTCCATTCCATAGTTTCAGAGTTTAAAAGCGTAGTCCCAAAGCATCGTTACCAAAATATTATACAAGTCTGACATAAACAAACTAAAACAAGTTTTTCATTAAAGGAATGGATTTTAAAAAGATGAAACAAAAGTTTAGCGCAAGCTCCTCCTCGTGTGCTCCAAGTCTTTAACCTTGATTACCTGAGATAAAACATGCTAAAAAGTCAACGAAACGTTGAGTGAATTCATAGAGTTTATATGAAATAAAGAGTGAACACAAGTATTTTTAATCATCGAAAACTTGTGGATCAAACAAGTTATAATCACTAATGCATCAAGCTCATGCCACTGAAACGTTAACCAACATATTATAAATATGTAATCATTTGCCCCACAACTAGGTAATATTGCAATATACCTAAAGAAATTCTCAATACAAAATGTCCTTTAGGGGTGATCGCGCCATGGATGTCACAACCCCAGACAGGGCAGTCACGGCCCAATAGATCTACTTAATGTACTAGCGCTTACCCATCATAGGTAATTAACAGTGCATGAAATTAGGGGCCTTTTTGCAATAGGTACTTATGCAATTAGTTCACAATCGGGTCCAGCATACCGAAAATCACTTGTGTTTGATTTATAAAAACTAGCATGTATCTCCCTCGTGGGGTTTATAAAAACATTTAAAGTATAAAGGTAAGTGCTATGAAACTAACCGAGGAGAAACAATTAGATAAGAAGTCTGATCGAGTCTCCGAACGAGCGGAAGTAACTCCTAAGGCACCCTAAAAGAGTGACGCGGCTTAAGTTAGTAGAAAAAGAAACAAATTGTTAAAAATTAATCAAAATGAGCATAAGATATGTTTCGAGATAAGCTGGAATTCCACTAGAATTCCCCAAATCTTCTTTACTCCTAAAATGAACTTCGTGATTGGTATATAGGTAAATCGAACATCTACAAAGTTTAGGCTTTTTAATTTTTCTTATTTTATCAATGTTCAGTACTAATGTTTTTAAACTTTTGAGACTTGGACGTAAAAAACTCAGTTTCTGATTTTAACTCGACTTTATGGATATATCTCTAGCTCACAAAATGTTTCAAATGTGAGGCTTTCTCTCTTGGAATAGCTTTTATGTCTAGTTTCCAAAAATGTATGAACTCATAATCTACAAGGTTTCAGAACCTTAGAGTAAAAGACTGTTTTACGCATGGTTCCCATAACAGAAAGTTTCCAAAAACTTGTAAACCCCTTTACGGGAATGGGCAATAATTCCTAAATCCTTATAGAATTGAAGGTGAGGCCAAATGATATAGGTCTTTAAGTGTCTTACCACTGTATACTCCAATCTTTAAAAACCTAACCTTTTTTTGCACACAATCTAGAGTTTAACTTCGTTTTCTAATCATTGGTCCAGATTTGACTATTTACTTTATTTTTGACCATATCTCCACATTTTTTCCAAAGAGTGGTTGGGAATCCGGACTATACTATGAGCAAGGACTTATATCATATCCTGTATTGTATGCTAAATAAGGCTCCAAGCAAAAGATTTCTTCTATAACTACGTTTTTCTACTGTTTCACATTAGTCCATTTATTTACTCCAAAAATAACCCATCCAAACACAATCCTATCTCTACCAATCTCATGCATTGCCACACAAGCTCTTAAAACACAAATTCATACATCATATAATCATGCATTTCCAGATATTAAAACATCCATTTTCTTAGTTCAAAAGTAAGAAAAATCAAAGATCAAGAAGTAACCTTACTAGAAAATTGATTTACACAAGAAAATCAAAACCAACAATTCCTTTCTTGATTGGGGTTCAGTAGACCCTTCCAACTACCCTAATTTGACTCACAAGGGTTCAATACACCCTAAATAACAATAGTCCAAGATCCAACCTAGTCTTGATTTAAACCTTCCATTAAAACTTCAATAACTTCTTCAAAACTTCAAGAAAGTTTACCAAACTTTGCAAGGGGTTTTAGGATGATGATAAGATGATAAAAATGAGTAGAAAATTTTTGTGAGAGTGGTGGTGGTGGTAGGATGGTTGTCTGCAGCAAAGGAGAAGATGGATAGAAGAGATTGTTTATGAGATTTGGGTGCTGACAATCGTCCACCTATGTTGGATAAGGACTTGTATTATTCTTGTAAAAGTCGAATGGAACTTTACATGCAAAATAGAGAGTACGGAAGAATGATATTTAAATCAGTTGAAAATGGTCCACTCATTTATCCTACTTTTGAAGAGAATGGAGTGATCAGAACAAAGATATATGTTGAATTATCTGATGCTAAGAAAATTCAAGCTGATTATGATATGAAAGCTACCAATATCATTCTTCAAGGTCTACCAGCTGATATCTATTCACTTGTGAATCATCACGGAGTTGCCAAGGATTTATGGGAGAGAGTTCAATTACTGATGCAAGGTACCTCTTTGACTAAGCAGGAAAGAGAGTGTAAGCTATATGATGCATTTGATAAGTTTACTCACATCAAGAGGGAATCACTTCATAAGTATTACTTGCGATTCACTCAGCTGATTAATGATATGAACATTTACAACACGAAAATGGAGCAATTTCAAGTTAATACCAAGTTCTTAAACAGTTTTCCACCGAAATGGAGTAAGTCTGTCAAGCTCGTGAAGGATTTGCATACTACCAACTTTGATCAGCTTCATGCATATCTTTAACAACATGAACTCCATGCAAATGAAGTCTGTCTTCCGTGTGAACATAATCAAGATCCACTTGCATTTGTAGCAAATTAGCAGATGATACCACCTCACTTTAACACTTATCAGTCTTCATACAACAATCCTCAGCTTCAACAACAGTTTCGACCATCTTAGTATGGATCAATTCATCCCAGTCAACATTACTCATCTTCTTATCCATCACAACTTCAATTCAATCATTCATCCGTTCCACAATCATATCCATATCAGTCTCAAATGAATCATCAAACCTCATCTATTCTACAAATTGCTTATCAATCACCTCAAGTTACTACACAACCGGTGACTGAGTCACCTCTTGTTGACTCAAGTTTTGCTGTTCCTATATTCTCTCCAGGAGATGATCTAATTGCTTGTCTCAACAAAGCAATGGCTTGTCTAACAGTTGTAGCCTCCTTAAGGTTCCCCTCAACCAACAATCAACTTAGAACTTCCTCTAATCCAAGAAATCAAGCCACTATTCAAGATGGCAGAATCATAGTGTAACAAGTTCAGGGGAGACAAGGGCAAAGTTATTCTGGTACTGGGTATAAAAGTAATGCTACTAGTTCTGGGGGAAACAATGCAAGCGGATAGGCAAGGGTTGTTAAATGCTACAATTGTCAAGGTGAAGGACATATGGCTAAGTGATGCAGTCAGCCTAAGCGACCGAGGAATGAAGAATGGTATAAGGAGAAAGCAATGTTAGCTGAAGCCTAGGAAGCTGGACAATTTTTGGATGAAGAGCAGCTTGCATTTCTTGCAGATCTGGGGGTTCCAGATGGTCAAGCTGTTCAGACAATCATTCCAAACAATGCTGCTTTTCAGACTGAGGATCTTGATACTTATGATTCTGACTGTGATGATATCTCGAATGCAAAAGCGGTTCTCATGGCCAACATTTCCAACTATGGTTCTGACGTTATCTTAGAGGTACCTCATTCTGAAACCTATCTTAATGATATGGAAAATCAAAGTGTGCATGCAATGCAGGATTTTGAACAAACACAAGTTGTGGATTTTACAGATAATGAGATACATAGTGATAGCAATATCATTCCGTACTCTTAATATTTGCAAGAAACACAACAGGCAAATGTTCAAGATACTAATTTGCAGGCACAACAAGATTCAATGATCTTATCTGTGATAGAACAAATGTCAGAACAAATGATTAATCATGTAAATAATTGGGAAAAGGCTAATAAGGAACAGAATAATGAATCAGTAACCGCTGAGCTAGAGAGATATAAAGAACGAGTCAAAACTTTTGAACAACGTCTTAATATTGATTTAAGCAGTCGTGAAAAAATGATTGATTCTCAAATGGATGATATGATTAAAGAGAAGCTTGCACTGAAAGAACAAGTTGACTCACTTGAGCAAAATCTTTCTAAACAAATCAAAGAAAAGGAATGTTTATTGCAAACATTCAATGTTTTCAAAAGTGAATCCAAAGAAAAGGAAGATAAATATATGGAAAACGAAATTGATTTGGAAAAGAAGATAAAGGAACTTGATAATATTATTTTTAAAGTGGGTCAATCTGCTCAAACAGTGCACATGTTAACTAAGCTACAAGCTTTCTATGATAATATTCACAAACAAGCTCTAGGTTATCAAAATCTGTTTTATCTTAAGAAAGCTCAACGGATTAAACCAACCTTGTATGATGATATTTTTATTTCTGCTTAACATGTTGATATGTCTGTGATTGATGATAAGGAAACATTTATTTCTATTTAATTTTTGAAAATTTTATTGATTAAATTGTAATGACAATTCAAGAGAACTACAATGTTTTTCAAGTTGTGAGTAACTTTTCAAAAGATCATTATGCGCATTTTATGATTTCAAAAGCTCGGCCTCAAGATTGAAACACTTATCATAATATTCATTTTTCTTTCTTTCCATATTCACAGATTCACCATACAAAGAAATAGAATTCATCACAGTTAAAAGAATATCTTGAGACATGATTTGTTGTAAGAGTCGATCAATTTTCAAAAGTAATTATTTCTTAGCAATTTCCAAACATTGTTTATCAACTGAAGACTGTTGAATAGCAGTGTCTATTTGGTCAAAAACTGTCTGTACTTCCATTATTTCATTTAGAATATCTTTATCAAACACATTGAAGATGTATTTTAAAGATTTTAGAAATGGAATAATTTCATTGTTAAAAACAGCTTTAGTATGTTCAAACCCTTATTCACCTTATGTACGAGCATTAGGTGTAGTCCTTATCTTCACCACGTTGTCAAACCTGGCAAGGTGAAATTTAAGCTTTTTAAGGCTTTCATTCACCAAGCTTACCTTAGAAAGTTACTTAGGAGCTTTTATTTTGACAGATGAAGCATCAAAAGGTTTATTGGTAGGATTGGACATACGCAACTAGAAAGCTGATTCAGCCGACAATTCTTGTTGTGGAGTAAAACGTTTCCTAAAATCATCAGATAGAGACCAAAAATGTGGAACTGGAAAATAGTGTGGCAAAATTGCTTTCGGAAAACGAGCGTCTTTGTAATGAAATTAATCATGTGAAACAGGTTTTTAAAGAGCAGTTTGACTCAATCAAAAAGACACGTGTTCGTACTAAAGAACAGAGTGACTCTTTAATTGATAAACTGAACTTAAAATCTGCTGAAAATGAGGATTTAAAAGCTCAAATTCAAGATAAGGTTTTTGTGATAACATCATTGAAAAACGATTTACGAAAATTAAAAGGAAAAGAAATTGTTGATATTGCTGCACAAACACCATCTGCCTACACTATTGTTCCAGGCATGTTCAAGCTAGACTTAGAACCTTTAGCTCCTAGGTTATTGCAAAATAGGGAAGCTCACATAGAATACCTTAAGTATACTCAGGAACAAGCTGATATTCTTCGAGGAATAGTCGAACAAGCTAAAGCAAAACAACCTTTAGATAAAGAGTTAGACTTTGCCTGTAAGCATGCCTAACGAATTCAGGAGTTACTTGTATATGTTCGAGATACATGCCCTAATGCGATTAAACTTAATGAGAAAAAGGTTGCTGTCACACCCAAAAACAAGGTCAAGAAAGTTAGGTTTGCTGAACCTCTCACATCCTCAAGCAACATTAAATAGGTAGAGTCATCGACAACATCAGATTCTAACACACCTGTGTTGTCTCCTACAAGATTGAGTGTTCTACTAGTAATTGCGGATCAAAGCCTACAGGCAATAAAAAGAATGATAGGATCTCGCGAACACCAAGTAGGAACATGAAAAATAAAGTAGAAGCCCAACCTAGGAAAAGTTAGGAACACGAAAGTGTCGGTCACTTCCATAGATATCTTTAGATAGCTCGTATAGTTATTTTTAAAAACTTAAGTAGGCTAGTAAGCTCTAGGCCCATGAAAAGCTCATGAGCCCCAAGCCTTGCCGTCCAATATTTAGGGTATAAATACCCCCTCTATGCCTTAGAGAAGGTGTTGGTTGTTTATTTGTTTCACACACTTAATGCATTTTCTCTTATGTTTACTTTCTCTCTCTAAAGTGTTCATTTAACCACTCTCTCACTAAAATCACCTCTCTTTCCCTCTTCATGTATGTTATTAGATAGTCTTCAATTAGTATCAAGAGCCATGAAGTGGTGTGTTTAGTTTTTGTGTTTTACATTTGATTTGTGTTGTTTTTCTTGCAAATCGTACGTCCTTTTTCTTATTTTTCTTTGTTTTTGAAGCTCCTCTATACACTAAAAGATCATTTACATAGGTAAAGTTGATCTAATATCCTTGGATATAGGTGTATGTGCTTAGAATCATTGAAAAATATCACTTTTGTTCAAATTATTATGTTCGAAACCTATATAAAGAACAAAATCTTGATTCTAAATTTTTCGGCTTAAAAACTTTAAAGTTTCCATTTTTCTTGTTCTTATAGGTTTAGTAACACTAGTTGTACAAGAATTTTTGCAAAACAACCATCAAAAAGGTGTCTTTTTATGTTTTGAAAATTATGGGTTTCGTATAGTTGGAACCGAACTATTATTTTTGTAGTTTCAACCGATTTACTGGTTTGTAGTCTCAACCGATCTACTAGTTTCTAGTTTCAACCGATCTACTGGTTTGTTGTTTCAACCGATCTACTGGTTTGTAGTTTCAACCGATCTACTGGCTTGTCGTTTCAACCGATCTACTAGTTTCTAGTTTCAACCGATCTACTGGTTTGTAGTTTCAACCGATCTACTAGTTTCTAGTTTCAACCGATCTACTGGCTTGTCGTTTCAACCGATCTACTAGTTTCTAGTTTCAACCGATCTACTGGTTTGTAGTTTCAACCGATCTACTAGTTTCTAGTTTCAATCGATCTACTACTTTCTAGTTTCAACCGATCTACTGTCAATATAGTTGGAACCGATCTAGTTAATTTTTTAATTGAACCCGAACTACTAAAATTTTCAAATTTACACGGTTTATTTCTTTGACTTGTAAAATCCCGTGAAACAATTTACTTGTTTTCCTGGTTTTGTCAAGAATTGTAAAATCCCGTGTAGTTTTATGAATTAAAACACTAAAAAGACAACTTAATTAAACACAATTTCTTTCTATCACAGTACGATCAAACAAGTAATCTTTTAACATTTAAATTTCTCAATGACGACTCTTGCTGACAAAGCGATTCTTTCAGGTACTGACAATCGTCCACCTATGTTGGAAAAGGACATGTACGATTCTTGGAAAAGCATAATGGAGCTATACATGATGAATAGACAACATAGACGAATGATCCTTGAATCCGTTGAAAATTATCCACTCATCTGGCCCCCCCCCCCCCCCCCCCCCCCCCACCCCCCCAATACATTTGAGGAAATGTTATGACTAGTACAAGAAAAATATCTGAATTGGACTTCATGCAGGATGCAATTCAAGCTGATTGTGATGTCAAAGCATATCATTCTCTAAGGATTACCACCAGAGGTCTATGCAGTTGTTATCAATCATCGAATCGCCAAGGAACTTTGGGAAATAATTCAACTTCTCGTGCAAGGAACTTCATTGATGAAACAAGAAAGATAGTGTAAACTAAATGATGAATTCGATAAGTTTGCTTATAAGAAGGGGGAAACACTACGTGATTTCTACTTGAGATTTTCACTGATACTCAATGACATGAACATCTACAATGTGAAACTGGAACAATTTCAAGTGAACACCAAGTTTTTGAATACTCTTCCTCCGGAGTGGAGCAAATTTATGACATATGTCAAACTGGTTCGGGACTTGCACACAACTAATATTGATTAGATTCTTGCTTACTTGGGACAACACGAGTTTCATGTAAATGAAGTTCATTTAATGCATGAACGCAATTCAGATCCGCTTGCTTTGATTGCAACCCATCAGATGACCCAGTCTCCTTATCAAACTCATCAGAACTCATACCAAAACTCTCAATTTCAACCACCAGTTTCACTATATTAGTCTCCACAGTATAGATCACCTTATCAGTCTCAACAATCCTCAAATAATCAATCATCAACACCTCTTTCAATCATTTATCCCTCTAATTATTATCAATCATCAGTTCACCACAACGTTTATTCTCCACCATCATCCATCCCTCAATTGGAATATGCTCCCACAGTTAACCAACAACAACAACAACCTGAATTTCCCTAACTAGACTCACGTCTAACTGTTCCAGTGTTCAAGCAAGGTGACGATCCCATTGATGCCATCAACCATATGATGTCATTCCTATCAGCTGTCGTCATATCTCGCTATCCTACTACTAACAACCAGCTGAGAAATTCATCAAAACCCTAGGCAACAAGCTACCATTAATGATGAAAGAGTAACTTTACAACTAGTACAGAGGAGACAAAATTCTTTTGCTACGGGTACAACTAAGACCTACACTCCAGGAGCAAGTGGAAGCAATTCTGGGAAACAGAGGACTGTTATTTGTTACAACTACAAAGGGAAATGGCACATGTCCAAACAGTGCACTAAACCTAAAAGAAAACGGGATGATTCGTAGTTTAAGGATAAAGTGTTGCTGGTACAAGCTCAAGCAAATGGTCAAATTCTACATGAGGAGGAACTAACATTTTTGGCAGATCCAGGAATTACATAAGGTCAAGCTACACAGACTATCATTACTCACAATGTTGCTTATCAAGCTGATGATTTGGATGCATATGACTCTGATTGTGATGAACTCAATACTGCCAAAGTTGCTCTCATGGTGAATTTATCTCATTATGGTTCAGATGCTCTCGCTAAGATATACAATCCTGATAATGTGGATAACAATATGCTTAATCAAGGTGTGCAAGTGATGCCGTCTTCTGAACAGTCGAATGTTGTAAACCATTCAGAGACTAAAATAACCAGTGATAGCAATACCATTCCTTATTCTTAGTATGTGACTGAATCGCAACAGGAAGCTGTTCAGAATTCTAACTCATCTGTACAACAAGATGCACTGATATTATTTGTGATTGAACAATTGAAAACCCAAGTAACCAATTGTACCAAGATAAATCTAGACAATAAAAGTGTCAATGATACTTTAACTGTTGAGCTTAAAAGATATAAAGAACAAGTTAATGTTTTGAAAGAAGGACAAAATGTTTATTTAAAAAAGTAAAGATAACTTTTTAGATTCATGTGAACAGTCTGTCGAGATTGATCGTCTTAAACAAACTCTTTCTGAATATTTAAAAGAAAAGGAATCTTTAATGCAAACAGTTACTCTTCTCAAAAATGATTTTAAGAAAGAAGAATCTAGAAACATTGATAGAGAAATTGCTTTAGAAAAGAAGATCAAACAACTAGATAATATTGTTTATAAAAGAGATCAATCAGCACAAACTGTTCATATGTTGACAAAACCATAGTTTTTCTATGACCATACCACTAAACAAGCTCTAGGTTTTCAAAATCCTTTCTATCTGAAGAAAGCTCAACAGTTGGAACCAAAGCTTTATGATGGTAATGTCATTAAGAGCACTAGTGCTATTGTGATTCCTGACTCTAAAGAGACCCTAATGCTTGCTGAAGAGAGTCATTCAAAAATGCTTTTAAAACAACAAGATCTAATGGTTTTAGAAAAGAAAGTTAATACCACACCAGTTGATTATGCTGTTCTCAACCAACTTTCTCAAGATTTTGAAAAATGATTTGTTCCACAAACTGAATTATCTGCTGAACAAGCCTTTTGGTCTCAGAATTCTATGAATTCTTCAGATCCTAGTCCTTCTTGTAGACCCACCAAAGTCAAGGTTCCAAAAGAACTTCCTAAAGTCAGCATGGTAAATACGAGTTTGAAGAAACTTAAGCACCATCTTGCTGGTTTTGACGTGGTTGTCAAAGAAAGAACCACGACCACATCCATCACTGATTGAACATACAAAAGCTTGTGTTAGGGATGAAATTATTCCATTTGTAAAATCTCTAAAGGACATATTCAATACATTCGGTCAATATTTAATTGACGAAGTCACTGAAGTC
>BQNB010134366.1:0-18323 GCA_026074375.1 Tanacetum coccineum | reverse complement strand
TAATAAATTAATATATTGTCAGTGATAAGTAGATATAATGAACATGAATGCTATTCCATAGCCTCAAGATCAAATGCCAGTAATAAGAGGAGTAAATTGCATTTTTGGTCCCTGTGGTATGGCCAAATTGCAGGTTTGGGACCCTAACTTTCGAAATTGCAGTGATGGTCCCTATTTTCAAGTTTGGGTTGCAGGTTTGGTCCTTTTGGGTTGCATTTTTGGTCCCTGTGGTTTGGCCAAATTGCAGGTTTGGTCTCGGCCCGGGGACCAAATTTGCAACGAAAACTTGAAAATAGGGACCATCACTACAATTTCGAAAGTTAGGGTCCCAAACCTGCAATTTGGCCATACCACAGGGACCAAAAATGCAATTAACTCTTGTTCTTATATATTTATTTCAGTGGAGATCGCTCAATCATTTAAAAAATGGCATGTGATGAAGATGATTAACAAATGCACTAGTGTTTTTAGAAGTCGTGCATATATGTTATCGAAAGTCGTGCACACATGTTCTAATGATTTTGACGAGAAAGTGCAGCATGCACATATTTTTTTACAAGTAGGGGATAAGTTTTTGAAAGTCGTGCACATATGTTCTATTGATATTGAAGAAAAAGCGCAACGTGCACATATGTTCTTGGAATGGTGTTCATATGTTTTAAAGAATTTGATGAGAAAAATGAAGCGTGCATATATGTTCTTTCAAGAGTGCACATATATTTTTGGATGACATGCACATCTTTATTTATCAAGGCACATTTGTATTTGATTTGCATTTCATTTTATATCAAATATTTGTATTTGTATACTATTTATGTTTTGCTTTGTTATAAATTTAGAGTTTACATGTATATATTTATGTTTTTGGTTATAAATTTCAAAGATTAAAAAATGTAAACCATAAACATAAGTGCAATCACTATTTAAAAAAAAAGTTTGATGTCTAAACAATTCTACGCAAGAAACATATGTAAATTTACAATATTTAAAAAAAACACATATGCACCTTAATTTCTGAAAAACATGTATACTTACAAAAGTATAAATTTAAAAAAAAGTATAAATTTTTAAAAAATTAATTTTGAAAATTAAGGAAATAAAAAACGTTTTTTAAATAAAAAATTCAAAATGAAAAATTAAAATGTGTTTTGACTATTATACTCTTTTGAATTAAGAAATACATTTAATTATATACTCTCTTCGTCCCATTTTTATTGTCCAACTTTCCTTTTTGGGATGTCCCAATTTAATTGTCCACTACTAAAAATAGATAAGGAAGTTTGATCAAGTTTATTGTATTACCCTTATTTGAAATTATTATTACAAACTTTAAAGAAGACTTTAATTAATTAGCTAAGGGTAAAACTGTCATTCTGCCAAAAAGTAAGAAAGAGAAAGTAGTAATAAATGCACTTTTTTTAAACTGTGTGTTTTTTGTCGGAGGACGATAATTTTGGGACGGAGGGAGTATTAAATTTCTATTGGTACAAAGTGGTTCTGTACAAAAAAATAGTTCTGCAAAGAACGGTCTCATATATATATATATATATATATATATATATATATATGGCGGAATTGTGTATGGCAAGGGTAACGACACATGGGCTGATGCGGGGCTGAAACATGGATTATACTTTCTGCTTGATAGGATACCGGAAGATGGTTGGTATTTTCATGATGAATCGAGATTAAGCAAAGAGCCGCTTTGTAGATCTAATTTGGAGGTACACTTGCAGTTTCATGTTCATCGACTAGAGACAGGTTCACAAGTGAAAACACGTTGGGATCAGGGAGGAATCAAATTTGTTAGACGCTACACCTTGAGGACAAGGTGTTTTTGGGGGCGGGAGTATTGATAAGAACCTATTTAATAGTTTCTTATTAATATTTACTAGTTTCCTTTATTATATTTTCTTGGTCAACTATTTAGTAGTTTCCTCTTATTATGTAATTATTAGTCAACAAGATAAGTCATATTATAAATAAGACCATTAGGATTGTAATTGAGGATGTTGAATGATAAAGATTTTTGATTTGCCTTTTTCAATTGGTGGAAGGGGGGTGGGTTGTCGGTTTATCTCCTATATAATTACCTTTGGGGGGTTGGTTTATCTCATCAAATTAGACCATTTATCTTGTTTATTTGTTTCTTTATATCTCTTTAATCGATTGGTTTCGTTATTATTGTTACGGAACCCCGAATCGGTTGATAAAGAGATATAAAGAACAAATAAACAAGATAATATGGTCTATTTTGATCGAGTAAACCAACCCTCAATGGTTTATATTAGTGAGATTAAACCGACTCCCCAATTGATTAGCAAATCAATTATTCTTTATCATTCACACTCTTCAATTACAATCCTAATGGTTCTATTTATAATTGACTTTTATCTTGTTGGACTATGATTACAAAATAAAGGAATTACTAATTTGTTGACAAGAAAAATATAATATGGATAACTAGTAAATATTAATAAGAAACTATTAAATAGGTTCTTATAAATTGATACGAACCTATCCCATACTAGGCTCGTATCGGTTCATAATATAGGTTCGTATCGGTTCATAAGTCCAAGTGTAGAACTCACTCAAAAAGCTAGCTTGTTTGAGGAGGGGACACCTAGACTTTATAAATCATCAACCAATCTCATACTTGGCTGATGATTGGGAGCTTAACAATAACCTCGTTCGAAGAGCCAACGTCCTCCGTTGGTCAAGGCTGATGTTTGGTCACGGTTGGCACCCCCTCTTTGAGTCCAAGCCACCACTCCATTAGGCATCCTCTCCGGCTCGGTTGGTCACGGCTATGTTGGTCACGGTTGGCACCCTCTTTGAGTCCAAGCCACCACTCCATAGGCCACCACTCCGAGTGTTGGAACCTCGAAAGGTAGGGCTAGCTCTGATACCAATTGATACGAACCGAATCGATTAAAGAGATATAAAGAACAAATAAACAAGATAAATGGTCTATTAGATGAGATAAACAACCTCCATGGTTTATATTAGTGAGATAAACGACTCCTCAATTGATTAGAAACAATATTCTTTATCATTCAACATCAATCAATTACAATCCTAATGGTCTTATTTATATAGACTTATCTTGTTGACTAAGATTACATAATAAAGGAAACTACTAAATAGTTGACCAGGAAAATATAATAAAGGAAACTAGTAAATATTAATAAGAAACTATTAAATAGGTTCTTATCAGAGAATGTATATATTATAATTGTGTGTGTGAGTTAGCCTTTCAATAAAAGATTTTCACTCTTGAAGTTTAATGATAATTTTTTTAACATGACGTGCTTTATATTAATTAGGAGGAAGACAATGATGAGGAGGTGAAAGAGAAAAAAGAGGGGTGATTAGGATTTTGCAGTGCATTTGTATGCAACGGTTAGTCATATAATGGACAGTGATCATATCCTTTATTTTGATTTTGTTGTAGGCACCATTGAGTATGTGAGATAAATTGATCATTTATTTTTCTAAAACAAGTCCGTATTGTAATTATTTGTTGTGCATTTAGGTTGCATCGATAACTTGGGGTGTGCTCAGTGGGCTTTATCTGCATAATTTGCTTGCCGATTGTTGGAAATGTCAGCAGAACATGCAGGTTTCATTTATATTTGCCGCACAAGAGCAAATTGGTATGACAGAATAAGCATTTATACCGCATTTGGATGGTCATACAATGCATACATTGTTGTTCCGTCATTGTGTTTCTACCTGCATGCTAGATAAAATTCTTTTGTGTGGTGTAGGATGTATCTTTGGGAGTGGCCATGGGCTCTGCAACTCAAATATCAACATTTTTGGTAAGACATAACGTACACACAAGCTATTACATGATTCAAATAATTAGTGTACATAGTAGAGGGCATGAGAAGAAAAACAGGTGGGCCAGGTGGTTTGGGTAACGGGTCAAAACGGATCATTTTAGTATGGGTCAAAATGGGCCGGGTTAATCTTATGCACTGTCTCTCCAGATTTAGAACATTCTGCATTACTAATTTGTGCGTTAGATATGATTACAAAGAAAATATTATTGCAATGATAATATTTATATATTTCAAGGAAAGCAATTTAGTACTAGGTTCTATGCAATAATAATGCTCTCTGAGCGAATTTTGACCCATTTGACTTGTTTCGTTATAGCAAGTTCGAAAAAAAAGTCAGACAGGTTGACACCGTCAGAGAATAATAACCAAAATCGACCGAGTAAGTAAATTGGCGGTCAAACATTGCCACCTCTGAGACTTGAAGATCTAATCGTTTTTGTTTATGGCCCTTTATTGGCAGGTTCCTTTGTGTGTTATTGTTGATTGGTAAGGGGGAATCCCAATGAGTTGGATTTTGGACTTCTTCAAACTGGTTGCCTTGCCTTCTCCATACTCCTTACAGCCTTAACTTTACAGGTTTTAACAAATGCCCACTTCATGTTTTGTAGTATGTAAGTTATATCTAAATGACTGCATACGTTAAAATCACACTTAATAACGTTAAAATCTTGACACGATGATAGCATCATGTTATCTCACTAACTTAAAGTAAATGAGATTGGCGGAGAACAATTGCAAATCATTTACTGACCCGTTTTAATAAGTTGTGAAATAGAAATCCATGTTGATGTTTTAAGTGAGTGACTTCTCGAACCATCGGACTTGGTTTTAGTAACAGAAAAGTATATTGTTCTTACAAACATACAAAGGGATACTATAATTTTCCTGAATGAGTGGCGTAGCACAAAAACAGACAAGTAGAATGGTTCTTTTATAATTTACATTTTCCCATATTCTTTAAAATTGCTCAATTTAAAAACCTTTGGTCTATCATTCTTGTGATTTTCATTGCAATAAAAAGTTAAATACACGGTTAAAATAGACAACGATATAAGTGCCATAATATTTGGATATGGATAAATATGTCGGGTGTTATCACATCTTTTGTTAATAAATAAATAAATAAATGGTGATACTGATATGCAGGATGGAAGTTCACACTACTTGAAAGGACTGATCCTGTGCCTTGCCTACGTAGTAATTGGAGCATGCTTCTTTGTTCAAAACGTTCCCTCCAGTAAGTGCTCTACATAACTTTACTAGTATTCAAGTTTTGATCCAAATTTTTTCAATGTATAGATGTTACCTTTTGGTATAATTCAGAATTTATTATATATAATCAATTTCCCTAAATTGATATCTGATTGCAAATTTAACCCTTACTCCATATTTGTTACAGACAATCACATGCCAATGACTTGGGCATTCAGTTGTTCTCCAGGAAACTTGGTATTTCGTCACGTTAAATTTTCAAGTAGTAGGGTAGCCCTGAGGTCCTTCATCAGTATCGGCATTATCGGTGAGCTGAAAGGTCAAAAGTATGTGATCATCTGGGACTTGAAGGTGGCTTAGAGGGGTTTTTCTTTTCTTTTTATTTTTCACATTGTATTAGGTTCTGTATGAGGTTAGCGGCCCTTGAAAACGAGGGTACTGTAGGCTTTTATTCTCATTGTAGGAGCTTTCTGTTTTGCTGTAGACTTTTCTAGATTAGATTGTGGAAATTCATTTCTGCCCATTTATGAGAATTTTAGTTGCTGATTTTACCTTTTTTATTCTTTTTGAAATCCATGGGGTTGATGTTGCGTGATCGTTCATCCATAACAGTCTTTCAACTCTTGGTTATCACCCTCTGAGTCCCACTGTAGACGAAGGTTTGTGGCACAAAACTTGGATCTTGGGTTCAGTATTCTCTATTCTTTTCATTTGGTTGCTTTTGTTATATCTTTCGCGGGCAATGCAGAGCAAGGCTTTGATTAAGTGGTTAACACACTTGCCTCTTGAGACAAAGGTCAAGGGTTCGATCTTTACCTCTTACAATGCCGGAGGTCTACCTTTGGTAGGGTAGGGTTGTTTACGTCTCAACCTCCCCCATAAATCGTGGAAGACGGTTGGTATGCGTTTAATTACACATAGTAGGGGTGTTCATCGGTTCGGTTTGTGGGTTGTACGGTTCGGGTTCATCGGTTTGAAAAATTTTCAAAGTTATTAACCAAAAACCAACCAAAATACATTATTAGAATGAAATTAAAACCAAACCGTACACCAAATTAGAATTCGGTTTGGTTTCGGTTTAAACCAAGAAAACCAAATTTAAGTGAACTCCAAAAAATTAAAAACATTTCCCCCAAATATAATCTAAAAGTTATAATAAAAAGCTAAAATATTCAAATTAAATTAACAGATCAAAAAGTCTCACCGATGCTCAAGTAAATCAACAAAAAAAAGTTTAAAAAACAAAAAAGGTTTAAGAAGTTAACAAAAATAAATGAAAGCGAAATAAGATAAATTTTCTTCGACAAAAGTCTTCACAAACCTTATTAGCTTGAATATTTCATCTTACAGAACACACTTGCAACTTCACTTTTGCTCTTATATAAATCAAGTAGCAAACCTTGTTCAGTTGTTTAGAATATGCCTCAATCCTTGATTGAGAAGTGATTAGTTAAAAGATATTTAAAATTTATTATTGTAGTTAAGACACTACGATAGAAGTATATTTCTATAATTAACTTTTTTTTATGTGTTAAAGAAAGATATGTTTTTTCGGTTTGGTTTTGGTTTTTTATCTTTGTCAAACCATAACCAAACCAAACACCAATTAAATACTTCGGTTTGGTTTCAAACCAAACCGTACACCAATTAAAACTTTCGGTTCGGTTTTATTCGGTTTCGGTCCGGGTTTTTTTTCGGTTTGTTTGGTGTCAAACCAAACACTGAACACCCCTACCTTTCACCATTAAAATCAGACTTAAATGACCCAAAACGTACCAAAAATACATTGTATTTGTATGTGTTCATTATATTGTTGCAGGAAAAGGATATCCGACAAAAGGACGAAAAATCAAGCCCAAAACAACAAAACCGAGCACGGAAATGGAAAAAAACGCCAAAAAAAAAGTCAAAGTCAAAGTCAACCTCGACAAAGTCAAAGCCAAGAAGTCATCAAGTCAATGATAAATTACAACTTTAGGGACAAATTTGCCCAAATCCATAAAGTTGTATAAAAATGGATATATACTACAGGATGAAGTTGTATTTATGCCATATATCAACTTTCAAGGGCATTTATGCCAAACCTAAAGTTATATAAACAAAATGGACCATGCATGTAATAGCCCTTTACCTTGAGGACTGGTTCTGCCAAAAATTCCTAAACTTTCACTCCAACAAGCTACAATTGGCAATACTCCTTTATAAACTTGAGGGGTTCTTTTAGCCAACTCACAAACTTCACCCCTGACAACTCAAATGCACCTGTTATAACCATTTTTCCCGTCATAAACCAACCAACCTCCACTGTTCAAGCTTCTCTGTCCCCCCTCCTCGACCATTGTTCACCCCCAGCCAAAAACTCATTAAAACTCTCCCCCACCTCACAAACCAACAAGAACAAGCTGGCAATCCCTTGTATCCTCATTGGACAACAAAAATCAAAAGTCTTGATCATTCTACTTGGGCTCAAAGAAAGTTTAAAGGCTAGGATGATCTCTGCTTTTACCTCACACAACAAACACACTTGTGTGTCTGTCTCAGCAAAGAAACACAACCAAGAAGAAGACAAAAAGAAAGAGGCCAAGACCCTAGAATCGTTTTTCTATATAAGAGGCTCTTTTGTAAGCCATTTGGGCATCTAGCTTTTAACTTAATATAATTTTTAGTTTTCCTTAGTTTTAATTCAGTTTTATTGTAATTCTACTTTGTAATGTTTTAAGATCAATGAAATTCAAAGTTTTGTTCAAAATTCTGTTTTTCAAGTTTTAAGTCCATTTTATGTTTTAAAAAAACTCACTTTAAGCTCTTATAAGCTTTCACTAAAGCCTTTTATAACCTGATTTCATAAAAGTTAACTTAGAAATATAAACAGTTAAGAAAACACAAAAAAGAAATCCACCTTAAAAAAAATTCCTCAGCTTTTATGGAAGATAAGCAAACTATGGAAGTGCTTATAGACCTACTAGCTTGTCTTTTTGACAAGCTAGAGTAGGATGCTTGTAGATTGAATCTATTAGCCCTGTTTAAGCAATGGTTGTGTAAGTTTCAATTTTTCCATTTTTCTTGCTTTTTACTGTAGCATAGCTTATTTTTGCTTATTATTACTTCTAGTTGCTTATTTATGTTTATCTCATGCTTATTTATGCTTGCTTTTGGATTGTCATGCTTTTGTTTGAGTTGTTGATTTATAACTGCCAATAATTATTAGCTCAAAAACTGCTTATTTTGTATCAGCTTATTTATAGTGCTTATTGCTTGGTGTTCAAGTTAGTTATCTTGCTTAATATTGATTTGTTGTATCTTTCTTGAAATTCTTAGCTTATTTCTTTGTTTAACAAGCCTTCAAAAGGATTTTTTTATTTTTAAAGGGGTGTTGGCATAGTGGTTTAAAATGGGTCATTTGGTGTTTAAATCCATTTTGGTCACTTTGTCAACTTACTCAAGCCTTTTCAAGTTGAATTTTATCTGTTTTCAAAAGTCTTTAGCTCTAAAAATTTGTTTTTAAGTGTTTCCTATTGGTCTCTTTAAGTGTGGTTGACTGGATAGCTTCTTTAAGCCTCTTTTTGGTAGTTAGTCTTCTTGGCCAACTTTTAAAACTGGTTTTTGTGTTAATCGTGTGTGTCAAATGCAGTAGCAAAGTTCTTTTGGTTTCCTTTTCTTTAATCAAAATCTGTCAACTATTTTTAATCATTTTTAGTTTCAAAAAGTTTTGTTTACTTCCAAATATCAGCAGCTTTAGCTTTAACTTATTTGTAGGCTTCTAAACTTTTTGCACAAGCTCTCTAGAGCTTAAATCCATCTGTTTTGACTTTATTTTGCTTCTTGAGCTTATTTTATGGCTGCATTTTGTCTTTTTTCCCGTTAAAAAAGTGCCCCTGGTTGCAAACAGTCCTTGTCATCATTTTTACTAGACTTATTTGATATTTTTAATTTGTTTTCTTTTTGATTTTCTTAGAGAGCCTTAAGCTGTGTGTTTAAGCCCATTATAAGCCTTATCCCAAAAGTGATCCCTTTAGGGCTTAAAATTAAGCCCTAAAGGTGCCCCTTTGTTTTTTTTTTGTTTTTTTTTTTCGGCCTGTTTGGGACTGCAATTTTGTGCTTTTAGCTTATTTGCCTTGTATGGCTTATCTATCTGTGGCTATTAGCTTATTTTGGTTTGTTTTTGCTTATTAGGATTAGGACACACTTGTTTTTTTGTTTATTTCTTGTTTTCACTAGCTTAATCATCTTAAAATGCCAAACAGTTAAGTCCTCTTAGTCTTAGTGTAAATTAGCAAACTGCCTTTTTAGTTGCTTAATTTTGTGCTTATCTGTTAGATTTCCTTAGTTCATTTTTGTGCTTTTTGCTTATTAGTTGTAGTAGGCCCTCTGTTTTTGCTTATTTCAGATTTTTATTTGCTTATTTGTTCAAAAGTAGCATTTCAGTTAAGCTTTAGGTCCTTAGAGCAAAAGTTAAAACTGCCACCTTTTTCAGCTTATTTCGGCTTATATATAAGCCCACTTTTCTAGCTCTTATTTTTCATAGAACCAGCGTACCTTAATCCACTTTTCTGTATTTTTTCACATTTTTCCAATATTGTTTGCTATTTTTATTATTTATTCTTTCTTCTAAATCTGTTTTTTTTTTTTATTCATTAAAAATTAAATAAAAATCAAAAAAATATTTTTCTTTTTTAGAAAATTTTATTTTTTCATATTACACTTAGGAAAAATAGAAAAACTTTCGTAGGGTCATTTTTGCAAAATTTCATTTTTTAAAGAGCGGGATTCGTTCCCGTGCTCGTTTTTCGTATTTTCTAGCTCAATTTAACTTCGTTTTTGTTCTAGTTTTATTTAATCTTACTTTTTAGTCAATTTAAGTCCATTAAAAGTGAAAAAATCAATTTAGGCTTATTTGAAAATCTAGGGTTTTTTTAGTGTGTGCGTTTTTTTTAGCAATTCCTTTTTCTATTTTTAGTATAATTTAGCGTAATTTCTACGTGTTTTTTAGTGTAGTTTGCTTATATTCTTTCCCGTTAGAATTTAGAAATCCAATCCAAATATTGTTATTCAATCATCAATTGTCAATCCAACTCTCGACTTTCCAATTCACTCTTCGTTGGGGATAAACGACCCGAGAATATTCTATACACTTCCGGTTTCATTGATTTTCTTGATAATTATCCTTATTATATATTTATAAGTATTATATATTTATTTATATAAAAAGGGTTAATTAAAGAGTTAATCAATTTTTGGCGCCGTTGCCGGGGAGGAGTGTAAGCGTTTGTCGTTTCAAAGTTTGACAATTTGTGCTTAAAAAAAACCAAAAAGATAAAAACATTGTCTTTAATTATTAATAATATTCAAAGTTGGTAAGAACACCAACATATAATTACTTTCAACTGAAGTATTATCCACAATTAGTTTTTCCGAACCTATGAATTCAAAAAACTTCCTCTTTGTGTACTTGCGAGGTACGGTTCACCTTTTGAAAGGTAAACAAACTCATAAGAGGGGTTATTAGGCGGGTTGTTCTAGGAATACGTCCCTTAAAGGAAAAAGGTTTTTATTGGCTTAGCGCTTTCGTATTCCTCCGCTCCTTTTGTCGTCTCTGATTTTTTCTTTTTTTGTTTTTTCTTTTTTTAATACGTTCGTGCGTTTTTCTTTCGAAGAGTTACGAGAAGTTGTTGATTATTAGTTTTTTAAAAGTTTGTCTTATTTACATTGTTTCCGTTATTAAAATAAATTGTTAAATTATTTTTGTATAAACAAAAAGAACCAAAAAATTTAGTGTAAATTTTCCTTTTTATATTTTAGAGCATGCGATCACTCGTTCTCAATCCCTTAATCTTAAACCCGTTCAAACAAACCACAAGCCCACGGCTTTTGTTGAAACCATTATTTAATCTTGAAGAACCAAATTGAAAATCCAGTCCTCACGTAGTTACGATGGACGATAAAATCGTTACTATGGCTCAATTGCTCGAAGCACACACGAGGGTACGTGGATGTCATCGTTTGTGCCCGTGATCACCTTAGCGGACAACTTTGAGCTTTAGACGGTTTTCTTACACTCGTTCAAAACAAGCAATTCTTTGGACATGACAAAGAAGACCCTCATGCTCACATCCGTTATTTCAACAAGATCACTTCTACGATGAAGTTCCCGAACATCCCGAGTACGTCGGTAAAACTTATGCTTTTCCCATTTAACCTCAAGGGGGCCGCCCGGATTTGGCTTGAGAAATAACCCCCTCGATCGATTCTAACATGGGATGATCTTGTTTTGAAATTCAACAACAAATTCTTCCCTCCCTCCAAGACAACAAATCTTCTAAATGAAATCACGAGATTTCAACAAAGATTTGATGAGACATTTTATGAGGCATGGGACCGATTCAACGATCTTCTTCGGGCATGTCCACATCATGGATTTTCGGAATTGCATCAACTCGATACATTCTACAATGCCTTGAACTCAAATGATCAAGATTTGTTAAATTCCGCCGCGGGTGGTAACTTTTTGGATAAAATGCCCCGTGATTGCCTAAGAATCATTGAAAACAAATCCAAAGTTCGTAATTCACATAACAAACCGGTTGTTGCAAAAGTGAGTTTGAGCACTTCTACCCCTGGTATTTCTCCCGATGTTATCGAATTGAAAGATATGGTGAAAGCTTTACTTCTTGATAAGAAATCCCAAGCTCCCACTCCCGTGAAAGCGGTCGAGGAAAGTTGTGTTACTTGTGGTGGTAGCTATTTACGTACCGAAAATTGTCCCGCACCAATGGCAACGTTTATACGTGACATTATTCAAAGGAGTACGTATCTTCTAAGCGCGCAGACTAACTACATCCAGGAAATACCGGTTATCGAGCCCCGATTGCTAATCAAATTCGACCTCCCAGTTTTCCTCCCGTTCAAACAATCAAAAAAATCAAGGAACTAATCAAAACCGTTAAAACAAGGGAAATTATTTCATCCAAAGCGAGGGTAACTATTTGGACAATCAAAACCGGGGGGAAATAGTTTACAAACCAAGGATTAAAATTTATCAACCCCGGTAAATTCATCCTCCTGTTCACAAGTCCACCTTACAAGCTCCAGGCTCCTCAACAACAAGGTGTGACAAATACCGATTTTTGAAAGCTCGGTCAAAAGCAATGATTCGGTCATGAGGGAAACATGCAAGTACCAATATCAAACTTGCAAAATTAAATGACCATTTTACCGAACATGCTTTACATTCGTGAATGCCAATACCGCTTCATCTTCGGGTACGGGTTTCTCTCCAGACGTAACAACGTTAATAAACCAATGGAAGACTTGAAGGGATATTATACCGAAGCGGTGTTGCTTATCAAGGGACCACGACTACTACTACTTTTCTCCTAAGTATGTATGAGCTGTGAAAAACCGATGGTGACAAAGGACACAGTGCCTTTCCTACTAATTAGGGTAGTACCAAAAGACGTCCAACCTACGGTTGTCTAAGTTGAAACTCAAGTACCAAATTCTGAGCCCGTTGATATTGCTGCCTAATTGAAACCAACAATTCCGTGTCTTCAAGAGCGTTAATGATGAAAGGCGTCGTGAAAAGCTAACGACCAAATTGAGAAATTCTATGAAATCTTTAAAGATTTGAGTTTCGAAATTAGCTTAACGGATGCTTTGATTCTTATGCCTAAATTTGCCTCGACTCTTAAAGCCTTGATCGGAAACAAAGAAAAATTAGTGCAAATGTTAGAAACTCTAATTGAGATGAGCATTGCTCGGCAAGTCATCCTCAACAAGTTTCTCGACATAATTAGAGACCCCGGAAGTTTCTGTACCGTGTGATTGTAGGAATGGTGAGTGCTTAGCCTTGGAGGCCAGATCTTGGAGCTAGCATAATCTCATGCCATTATCCGTGTGGAAAAAACTTTTCTCTTACGGAACTCATCTCCTTTTTTACGGTATTGACTCTTGAAACTAGCGGAGTTCGATCACTCAATTGCCTTATCGGTATTCGCGAAAGATGTCTACGTAAAGTAGGAAAGTTCCATTTACAGTTCAACTTCATTGTCGTATAGACTTTGATGACGATCCCCGGTTCCCCTAATTCTTCGGGAGACCTTCTTAAAAGATCCGGACGTGCCTTGATTGATGTTACAAAGGAGAACTAAACACTTCGTGTTGGTAAATGAAAGCCGTAACATTCAATCTTATCAGACTTCGAGATACTGGCTAATTACATGATATGACAGCGACCGATCGACGTCATTTGAAATGGTGATTGTGGAGTAGTTTTCTCAAGAAGTTCTCGGTTTCTCCGATATGATCGCAAGTGGCAATCCCACTCCTTACTACTATGACCCAATCGTTTTCTACTCTTTTTGACCTCTTTCTCCCTTCGGGGATAGTGATTTTTCTTCTTCTTGAGAAAGCTATGCTTCTCCTAGCTCTTGAGATGATCAACTTCACGATTGTGTTGACTCTTACTATGACTAGAAGGGGGATATTCTTCTCCCTTGAACAATTCTTATAGTGATCCTTCACCACCTCCCAACCAAGGAAATTATTTCCCAGAAATTGAAAGAACTTATTTTTGTGAAGCTAAATCTTCATTGATTGAACCTCCCCGAGGGTCGAAACTCAAGGACTTGCTCTCATCTCGAATTAGCATTTTTGAGGGTGACGACAAGTGCCCGTCAAAATCTGTTAAAGACTTGAGCGTCGAGGAAAAAGCCACTCTTCATAAAGTTTTGTGAAGTCCGCAAGCGAGCCATTCGCTGGAACTCTCCGGAATAAAGGGTATTAACCCGGAATTTTGTACTCACAAGATTCTTATGGAAGATGACTACAAACCGGCGGTCCAACACCAAAGACGGGTGAACCCAAAGATCCACGATGTCATCAAAAAGAAGGTTTGAAAAACTTCTTGATTGCCGGATTAATTTACCCGATCTCGGATAGTCCTTGGGTAAGCCCACCGTACATTGGTACGAAAAAGGGTGGTTTTACCGTTGTTGCAACTATGATGAAATGTATTGTATTCAGACTCGATTGGTTACAGGGTTGGCGTGTGTGCATTGACTACCGAAAAGTTAAATGTTAGGGGGGGGCCAACCCCTTTCGGTAAGGACCCAATTTCTCTTCCTTTTATGGAACCAATGATCGTGAGAATTAGCGGGAATTCGGTTACTATTGTTTATCGATGGCTTTCTCGGGTTATTTTAATTCATCGATCTAAAGATCAAGATAGCAAATTCACGTTGTCCTTACCGGAATGTTCGCCTATCGTCGCATGCCATTCGGCTTATGCATGGTTACCAGGCACGTTCCAGAGATGTTATGTTGGATATCTTCATGACATGGTCGAAAAGACGATGGACGTCTTTATGGGAGATTTTCTGTCTTGAGGGGAATTCTTTCGAAAATTGCCTCTCTCGTTTGGACAAGATACTTCAAAGGTGCGAAGACACCAATCTTTGTCTAAATTGGGAGAAAAGTCATTTCATGGTCAAAGAGGGCATTGTCCTTGGCCACAAGATTTTAAAGAACGGGATTGAGGTTGATAAAGCCAAAATCGATGTGATTGCTAAATTCCTATCCTCCACGTAAGGAGTGTTCGGCGTTTTCTTGGGCTTTCCGGTTTTTACCGGACGTTTCTACAAGACTTCTCAAAAATAGCCTTTCAATGACCCAATTGCTGAAAAAGAGACTCCATTTTTATTTTTCAAAAGAGAGTATATCGAATCCTTTAATACACTTAAAGAAAATTGACTCGAGGCTCCAATTTTGATTGCTCCCGACTGGGACTTGCCCTTCGAACTCATGTGTGATGCAAGCGACTTTGCAATTGGGGCAGTCCTAGGGCAACGAAAAAACAAGCATTTCCAACCAATTCACTATGCCAGCAAAACAATGACCGAATCTCAAGCACATACATACGACCGAAAAAAGAATGCTGTGCCGTTAGTGTAGCTTTTGAGAAAGTTTCGGTCATAACTCGTTTTGTCCAAGAGCATAGTTGTTTACTGATTTCTGTTATAAAAGTATCTCTTCGCTAAAAAGGATGCTAAGCCTAAGACTTAATGGGTGGATCTTTTGCTTAGGAATTCGATGTTTTCATCCGCGACAAAAAAAGGAGCAAAAGAAATCCGGCCGTCCGATCATCTTTCCAGCTTGAGAACCTCATCATAGAATTTTTAAAAAAAAATCGAGAACAAGAAATACGGAGAAAACATTTCCTCTCGAAACTCTTGGATTCGGTTGTCTTCGTGTTGATTGTACCCATGGTTTGCAGATTTCGCCAAAATACCATTGCGGGGAATTTTATTGTCAAAGGAATGTCATCCAGCAGAAAAATAAGTTTTAAGAAGTCAAAACACTACTTCTGGACGACCCATTTCCTTGTCATTCAAGATTGTGTGACGAAGTGATATCAAATATTCGACGGTGTGTGGATGGGCGCATGTAGCTATTGATATCCCAAAGATGTCATGAAGGACCCACCGAGGGGCACATACCATCCATAGTGAATCTCACCGCTCCAAAAAGTATTTAATGGGTTTCTTTTGGCCCCAACCATATACTCCCGAGAGCCCATACAATGATCACAATCCTGTGATACGTGTCAAAAAAGACAAGTAAAATTTTCACAACGAAATTGAGATGCTCAAAACGCATCAAGTTTGTGAAATCTTCGATGTATGGGGGATCGATTTTATGGGACCATTTCCGTCATCACATGGGAATAAATACATCCTCGTAGCCGTTGATTATCTTTCAAAATGGGTCGAAGCAAAGGCGCTCCTCACAAATGATGCTAAAGTTGTAGTTAAGTTTTTAAAATCTCTTTTTGCCCGATTCGAAACACCTTAGAGCTATTATAAGCGATCGTGGGACACATTTTTGTAATGATCAGTTTGCTAAAGTAATGTCTAAGTATGGGGTAACACATCGTCTTGCTACCGCTTATCACCCTCAAACGAGTGGTCAAGTTGAGGTGTCCAATCGAGGTTTGAAATCGTATTCTAGAAAGGGACGGTTGGAGGGAAAACCGTGCTCATGGTACGACCAAATAGATGACGCTTTATGGGCATTTCGTTATGCTTTTTAAGACCCAAGTTGGTTGTACACTTACAAGTTATTGGGCTTTTGAAACATGCTAACTTCGATCTTAAAAACGCGGATGTGATCACAGAAAGCTTCAACTTAATGATCTTAATGAGCTTCGGATCACGCTTATGAGAATCTTTGATTTATTAAGAGAGAGGACGTAGAACTTCACGACCTCAAAGATCAAAACCGCATTTTCAATGGTTGGTGTCGAGTTTTTTATCTTCAAACTCTCGTTTTAAGTAATCTCCGCGAAGCTTAAAACTCGTTGGTTAGGGGCAATTCACCATCACAATGTTTTTTACATACGGAACCATTGAGTTATCTCAAACCGATGGTCCAAACTTTAAGATGAATGGTCATCGTGTGAAGCACTACTTTGGAAAGGACGTACCAAAATTAGTTGTCCCGGATCTCCAAACCTTCCCCAAGGACAAATGAATACGGGGATTGGGTCAAGCTTAGTGACCCTAAACAAGCGCTTCGTGGGAGGCACCCCATGCTTATCCGTAGTTATGTTATGTAGTAATGAATAAGTGTTTTTGTTGTGAGAAGGCCTGCCTCTTTCCTTTTCCGTGTTTTGTGTTTTGTGTTGTATTGTCCAGGATGTCCCCGATTTTTGAAGCCTCTCGTGCTCGCAGTTTTTGTCCTTCGATCACAAGAGCTTCAAATCCTCAGCTTTCATCTGGGAATCGATATGGCTAATCTTATCGCGTAGAGATCCTTCGTAAAACATTGAGGACAATGTTTAGTTCTAGTATGGGGGTTCTATCGATTTGATTGTGCCTGCAGCCATTGTTTTCACATAATCCCGTTTTTACCACCAAAATACCAAAAAAATGAAAAAATTTAAAAAAAATCAAAAATAAAATAAGTGTTTTGTCACAATTTTGACTTTCCTGCTGGGTAGAATAAGAATAAATTTTGACTCGATCAAGCGTGTTGAGCTCTAGCTTGTTCCTTAACTTTTAGACTAAGCGTTCGCGGGCTGCAAAGAACGAAAAATGATAAAGTTAAGTATGAGTTGGATGCTAAACAAGGATTATTTGGAAATCTTAAGAGCTCATGTATGTAAAATGTGGCTTTTTCGCTCATAAGCTCTTAACCTGATTAATATACGTGCTATTTTTGGAGAGTAAACTTAAATCAATAATTTTTATATAGTATATAGCAAAAAATTTAGCCTTAGTTCAAATTTATACTTGAATTTTTCAAAAAGAAGTCTTCTCTATATAAAAAAAATAATAATAATAATATGATAAGTAATAAATATAAACTGTGGGCTGATAAAAGTTTGTTGTATCTTGCCGGCTCACAACCGATGTTACAGCCTTCTAAAGAAAGCCCATAGTAAGAATAATAATTCGAGACTGATAAAAGTTTGTTGCATCTTGCCGGCTCACAACCGATGTTACAGCCTTCTAAAGAAAGCCCATAGTAAGAATAATAATTCGAGACTGATAAAAGTTTGTTGCATCTTGCCGGCTCACAACCGATGTTGCAGCCTTCTAAAAGGTCAAGGGTTACAATTGCATAAATGTTTAATATTAAGTGTGAATTAATAAATGTAAGATCTCTTTTTGTTAAATTCAAATATGATTTTGAACTTCAACTATTCTATTTTATAAGCTATGTGTATACGGAAAATCTGAAAGTTTTTGAAACCTAAGGTCCGTGAGTCTCGATACTAGTCTCTGTGAGGTGTCAAAAGCCTGGTCACTTAGCCGCAAGGTTGGGATGTGCCAAGACGAAAGTCTCTACATGGGATGATCTCGCCTTCAAACTCATTATTCTCGGGTGGAACGTGAAACATAGAATTTTGAAAAATATTGATCCAAAGTTGAAATTCAAAATAGCACATACACCTAAGATATAATAATTGTCGGGAGTGAAAAGTTCACAAGTTGCAAATATGAGTAGTGTTAGCATCTTAACTCATAATTTGCGGTGATTTCTTTTTAAACTTAGTTTGGAATAAGTGAAAAGTCGGGGACGATGAATTTATCCTTTTTGGGGCATTCTCGGATCGAAATGCATCTTGTTCTATGATCCCTAAAAGTTATAAAATAACGAAAGTCAAATGAGTTAGTTAGTTGCTTGAAATAAAAAATACAAAAAATATGTGTAGGAATAAGAGTATATATTTAAAAAAAATGGTAAAGACGGGGCTTTTCAAAA
>BQNB010134364.1:0-18323 GCA_026074375.1 Tanacetum coccineum | reverse complement strand
CTCATTTTTGGTGATATTAATCTTTATGCCCTAGGACCTCCTTTTATATACCAAGGAGTCCTAGTCAATTTACAATATATTCGTAAGACTTAGAATATTCTATATGATTTATTCTATAAATAACTAATACTTATCATGTAAGTAATCTTGATCTCCAAACAATCTTTATCCTTTCTTCTGTCTTTATCCTTTCTTTGACAGTAGAAACTCTTTCAGCAGTCTTAATCTTTGAGCAGTAGTAATTTATACACCAGCAGCATTAACTGAGCACAAGCAGTAGTAACTACTTAGAATATTTTCTTCAATCTTCACCAGCAGTACTAACTTTACACTAGCAGTACTAACTTTATACTAGCAGTACTAATATATACTAACAGTAGTAACTGTGAATTAGCAGTACTAACTTTATACTAGCAGTACTAACTACTTAGCATATTTTTCATTAAAGTTAATGAACAACACTAACTTTAGCTGAGCAGTAGTAACACAAACCTAAGCAGCAGTAACTCTAAGATCATCAAGAAGTCTTTTAATCCTAATAGAAAGTCTAACCAACGCTTGGTTACGATTGAAGAACATGCTTTGAAAATTCCATGGGCACGGTCTGACCAAAGGATAAATTATTCAAATATTTTATCACGGTCTAGACGAACCCACTCAAGGAATCCTGGACATAACTTCCAGAGGAATCTTCCTCTACAAATTTCCAAATCAAGCTTTTCAATTTCTTGAGGACAAAGTCCTTTTTGAACTTGATTGCTCACTTGAATCTAAAATTGAACATGATTCCTTGAGTGGGTTCGTTTAGACCGTGAACACAGTCTAGACGAACAAACTTTATCCTTTCGCCGATGGAAGTAATAGTGATGTTGATAATTCTCGATTACAAGAAAAATTAGAAGCTCTAACTATAAAAATGGATTCTTAATTTCTGAGCTTAAAAGAAGAGATGCATGAGATGCGTAAGAATTATAATAACAGCGGAGGTGACCACGCTTCTAAGAACGATGACACGCCGATGTGTGAACGTCATGAAGTAAATTACATCAAATCTTAAGGTTATCAAAATTGAGATTCTCATGATTCGTATTCTTGTCCAATCCCATTATGATCCTAATGATTCTGAGAAATTACTCGCTGAATTAAACAATGATGTGAGAAATGATCTCGAACGTTTCAAAAGCTTTATTCGCAGCATGAGAACTGTTCATGAAAAACTTTTTGACAGAGACGTTCAATCTAAAACAGATCTCGAAAAATCAATCACTAAATTCTTAGATGGTCAAAGAGTTACAAATATGTTTTTCAAGAACAATGTTAACGATATGATTATAAAGATGAAGCAAAAGGAAAATAATTTCCAAACTAAAATTAAAAACACGGAAAGAAAAATAGATGAATGGGAGAAGACTCAAAACGTATCTTTAGAACGCAAACTCCGATGTTGATCCCACGCGTCCACCCACCTCCCTCCTAAGCTCACACCAGAGAGACAGTGAGATGCACATTTCACTGGGAGTGGAAAAATCTGATTATTCTCTGTAGAATTCTAAAGATCCCACCACCTCTTATATCGTTAACAATAAAATACAAAAAAAGAGAAAACCTATTAAGACATCAAAAGGGTTATCAAGTAGTCAAAATAAAAGAATATCCATTCCACGTGAGTCATACCAAAAATTACCATACAATAAATGTTTAAGAGTGGATCATTTCCCACTTGAACCATATCATTAAGAATTTAATCAAGTTAAGTATAGTAATAATAATAGTCGTAATAGTAAACTTATAATAAAACTAAGACTAATAATATATATATATATATACTATATATATATATCTCTATATATAAACTCTTACAGTTTTTAAGTATGTAATGCATTCGGCGATATGGTTTTTTACCTTGATTACTGTACCCGAAAAGATAAATTTAAAGAACTCTTGTGGGGTGGTGTTCGCTGGAAACCTCACGAGATATAAACTAGTCAATCAGGACATGAGGGTTTAAAGGCTTATTGCATACGCTAAATGCAATCGTGTTTCCTACTAAAGTGCGCTTTAGAATTTTACGGTTTTTATAGTTGTGTCTATTTTGCAAATTAAATAAATAGGTGAAGCTTGGATTGGTGGTGATAGCTTATCACCTGGGGGAGTGATATATTTAAATTATAATATTACATATGGTTGAATTCACATGCTTGGTGTTTTGTTTCGCGCCGTATCTTTCAAAATTCAACCGAGCACTTATAAGCCCCGGGAAGTATCGTTTTCCCTTAATTTTTCCTATTTTTAATTATTAGTTTTTACATTGAGGGCAATGTTCAACTTAAGTGTGGAGGGAAGCCAAATAGGAAAAATTAATCATATCCCTCCATGTTTGCCCTGCGATCTACGGAAAATTTTCAACTGATATTTTCTGGGAAATTAAAAAATTAATATATGCTTTCCTTTCAAAATTAAAAATGAATACTCTTAGTAAGGCAAATCCACCCGAATTGACACAATAACTAGCATAAAAGCAGTCCACTAAAATTGTGTGAAATTTAGCCTTAAAGAATTCGGGTATCCACCTTTGATACCTAAGATAATTGATGACTTTAGCTTGTTCGAGTTAAAGGTTTGAATGCAATTGCAAGTGTCTCATCCGTCATTACGGCTGTGTATTTGTAGTTTGTCACCTTTTCTGGGGCAGTGGTATTGGTTGAAAATTATATGAGTGAGCCGGTAATTTAGTATCTCTAGAACTTGTGCTTGATCATCATTTACTAACTATAGTGAGATTAATTTATAGACAATTCCGTTTGATAAGAGGTGAAATAAATCTCAAAAAGTTCCTGTATCTATAGCACTCGCTTTTAGTGCTAAAATCGCTGAAGTTCCTATGTTACATCATGAAGTATGTGCCTGAAAGATCACAGTTCTCTGCCTTAGTTATCGCATCTATAAAAAAAATTGAAAAATAAGAAAAAAAAGAAAGATAAAAAGGGAAGAAAGTTGAAGAAATATAGTTCAAAGTATAAGGATGAAGTTCTGACACAAGAGTATCAGCTATTAACCCACCTCGTTATCACATTTGGCCTCTTTGAGATTTTATTTGGTGCTTACACCCCATCGGTCATGTTTATGTATCTCGTATAAAGCATATGGTAGCTATCTAGATTATGTCTGTGCAAATGAGTGGCTTCACAAAAATATAAACCCTATCTGAGTGACTCGAGTGAATATTAAACAAACATATTCCCTATGTGAAAAGTTACTAAATCTATAAAAACTTGTTAAATCCAAATTTTCTCCAAGTCATGATAAATGATCTTATTTTTTCCGCTTTGATTGATTGAGGGCAAGCAATAGCTAAGTGTGGAGGGATTTGATAACGCCTTAATTATACATGTTTTCGGCGGTGTTATTTATATATATTTGATCATTTCTCGTGAACTTTCGGTACTTAATCAAGTATATTTTCTATTATATGTTCTAGGTACGAGTCGAGAAAGAATACAGAAGATTACATGAAGAATTGAAGCTTAATCGAAGAAATAACTCAAGTTAATGATCTCCCGACACCTGTTCACTGTTTTGGTTATAACTCAGTCATACGGACTCCGTTTTAGTTGATTCGAGCGGCCAAGCGAAGAGAATTCAATTATCTACAACCTTAAAAAAGGCCAAGTGCTGAAAGTTCCACAAAGTGTGGCGGTTTTACCCAAAGTGCGGCGCACTTATGAGGCGGTGGAAAGAATTAAAGGCATTAAATGAAAACTGCCTTAACACCCGATGTGCGGCGCATAAATAAGTTTATGCGGTGGTTTTTGGCCCCTGAAAAGCCTATAAATACCCTCCTTAGCTCTCTCATTTCACACACTCTCACACAAATCATTCTAGTTCGTTTAGAACACTTAAAATGGGGATTTTTTGTGATCTTGGCTTGACAAACCAAGGATCCATGTTGGGTTTAAAAAACTTCAAGATGATTCTTAGAGTTACTACTGCTCAAGATTAATGATGTCAAAGATGAGATCAAATACATATCAAAGAAGAGATAAAGATTGATTGAAGAACAAGAATACTTATAAAGATAAGTACCAATTATTTGTAAAGAAGATATGTATAAAATTATTTGTTTAAGATATTATGTTTACTTATAGAGAATATCATAATGACTTGACATGTTTTGTAAGCCCATTAGGGTTTCCTTAGTGTATAAAAGGAACCCTACGGCATAGATCTAAATATTAGTTTTTCACATAGTTTTCATATTAGTATTTTGCATAGAAATCATAGTTAGTATTCATAGCTATTTTGTAATTCAAAATAGTATTCTATATATTGAAATTTTAGTAAAGGTCTTGTTTTTATTGTTTCATTGTTCTTTTTAGTATTACAAACTCGATTTCGCATAGTTTGTGATATTTTCAATCTTAGTTTCTACTATAGTTGTCTTGATTTATCCAATATAACTAAGCTTTAACAAGCTAAGTAAGATCTGTTCAAAAGGGATCAACAAGTGGTATCAAAGCTTGTTGAAGAAACTCTGAATAAGAAGAACACTATATCTGCACAAGATCTCATAATCAAAGAGAAGATGGAATCACAGTCAGAAACTACCCAAACAGTGTCTGCACTAAAACTTCCAATACTCAAAACAGGAGATTATGATCTATGGAGCAATATCTTACTCATATTGATTATGCTCTTTGGGAGGTTATTGTGAATGGTGATGCACCTGTTGTTGTATCAGCTAGTGCTGAAGGTCCTATTCCTCCTAAAACTGCAGAACAAAAGCTAGCAAGAAAGAATGAATTGAAAGCAAAAAGCACTTTATAGTTGGTCATTCCTGATGAGCACCTATTGAAGTTTCATGGAATCAAGGATGCAAAGACCCTATGGGAAGCTATCAAGACCAACTTTAGAGGCAACAAAGAATTAAATAAAATGTAGAAAACCATTCTGAAGCAGCAATATGAGAATTTTACTGCATCAAGATCTGAAGGACTGGATAAAACCTATGATAGGTTTTTTAGAAAATCATCAGTCAATTGGAAACAAAATTCTTCGTAAAAAGTTATTCACAGGAAGATGCAAATCTTAAGTTACTAAGAAGTCTACCACCAGCTTGGAACAATATTGCCTTGATCATGGGAAACAAATCTAGTCTAGACACAATGAGCATGGATGACTTGTATAACAACTTGAAGGTGTATGAAGCTGAGATTAAAAGCCACTTCAAGATTCTTAGCTTTGAATCTTCAGAGTAAACACTAGCAGTACTAATGAAGCCAGTTAATACTGCGTATGAAGTTTCTATGTAAAAACTCAAAGGGACATGCATTCTTCTACATCCATATGCTGATGATTCCTTGTTTTCTCTTCTTTGTCAATCAATATAATAGTCAACAATTAGACAATGAAGGAACTGGAGCAGATTGATAATGATGATCTTGAAGAGGATGGATATCACAAATTGGCAGGTGGCTATTGCTTACCATTGAGAGTGAAGAGATGTTGAAGAAGATGGAAGGAATCAAAAAATTCAATGGCAAAAAATGTTGGCTTTGATAAGCAAGGTTGAATGTTTCAACGGTCACAGGATTGAGGTCTCTTTGCTAGAGAAGCAAGGGCACCAAAGGGAATTCAGGGGGGAATAGAATGGAGATGTTCCAAGAAGAATTATACCAGTAGAGACTCCTACAAATGCCTTGGTTGTTCAAGATGGGGATAGGGTGATTAGGGAATTGGAGCTTTTAGGCTGAAGATGGACCCACAGACTTGCTCTAATGGGCGTTTTGTTTTAGGTTCATCCGTTCATTCTAGTATCAGACTCTGAGGTATCCACTTGCTCCAAAGCTTGCATAAAATCCTATGAGTCTTTAAAAGAACACTTTGATAAACAAAAAGAACAATGCTTAAAAATCAGTTAGCAGAGGCTTTAAGAGAAAAGGATGATTTGAAACTCAAATTAGAAAATTTTGAAACATCATCTAAGAAAACTTACGATCTCATAAACAGTCTAATAAGTGTTAATAACATGGACTGGTTTTAGTTTTGGACAAAGTCAATGACTAAGAATGAACTGAATGATATTCATAAGAATAATAGTAAAGTGTTTGTAAGTGCATTTGATAGTAGTGTGAATGAGATTGAAGAGGAAAATAATCAAGTAAATGATAGGTTCAAGAAGGTAGAGGGATATCATGCAGTTCCTTATACCTTCAATAGGAACAATACATTACTCCTCAAGACATGACTTGTCTTTACTGGATTAGAACGATTCTGTCTATAAGACTAACTGTGAGTGAAACTTCACTAGTGTGCCTAGGAAATGAATCAACTGATCTCTGCCCTGTAAGGATAAGTGGAACAACCTAAAGATGTTATGCCTAGTGCTCCTATCATTGAAAGGAGAGTGGGAGTCTGATAGTGATGATGATTGTGTGATTAGACCTTCATTTGAACAGAATAAACCTAGTTATGCTAAAATTAATTTTGTTAAATCAGATGAAAATACTAGGAAATCTGTTATTGAACATCACACAAATAGGCAAGCTGAAAACCTTAGGAAAAGTCAGAGTCTTAGGGTTGATAAAATGAATTGGAATGGACTAATGACTCCGAAACTAGGGGATGGTTTTGAGTTCAATAAGAAAGCTTGTTTTGTATGTGGAAGTCTTAACCATTTAATTGAGGATTGTAACTTTTATGAGAATAAAATGGTTGGAAATCTATGTGATATTATGGGAAGGGTTTAAAAACAAAAAAAACCTTTAGTTTCTCAAACGGGAAGTTCTAGACCAGTATGGAACAAAGATCAGAGGGTGAATCACCAAAATAAATTGACTCGCCCACATCCCAAAAGAAATTTTGTTCCAACTGCAGTCTTAATAAGGTCTGGCAATGTACCAGTTAATACTGCTAATCAAAGCTCCTCAAGAGCAGCAGTATCAAATAGTACTACCAGATATGTTAATACTGCTTGCATCTAGACCAACTATGATTGTGCAAAACCAAGTTTATTATTTTTTTTTTTTCATAAGTCACATTCATCAGTTAAGAGGACTATTTATCAAAGAACAACACCTAAAAACAGTGATTTTAAAGAAAAAGTCTATTAATGCTTAGGTATACATATGTAACTAATGTTGGACAAAAGTAGTAGTTTGTGCTATTTTGGGAAATGAGGAAATGTTGTTAAGTTCCTTTGCATGCGGGATTTGGAGACCCAACTCGAAAAAGTAATTGACCCATATTCTAAAGACAGCTGGCTCATACTACCTAAAAGATTTGACTTTGTTGATCCTCAAGGCAGACTCAAGTCAGTGATGGCTTTGGGTCCCATGAGAAAATAATTCTCTTATTTTGAGTGCCAGGTGTATGCCACAATATGCTTTACAGGATTAAGGGGATTTTGATAGTGGATACTCTAGGCATATGACTGGGAACAAGTCCTACCTAACAGATTATCAAGACATTGATGGAGGATTTGTTGCATTTGCTGGAAGTCTTAAAGGAGGTAAAATTACTATGAAAAAGGTAAAATTAGGACTGGGAAATTAGGACTTTGAGATGTATACTCCTTGTTATAGAAACTTAGTTAATCTTTTTCTGTTCTTCTCAATAATTGTCCTGTGTGACAAGGAAAAAACAGTGTTTCTTTTCACTGAGACTTGAATGTATTGTTCAATATCCTTGACTTTTAAGCTAACTCTGAGAAAGTTCAAGTCTTGCTATAAAGTTCTCAGACAGATACAACATGTACAGTTTTATCTAAAGAATGTTGTTCCTTCAGGAGGTTTAACTTGTTTATTGAAAAGGCTATAATAGGATGGGTCATAATTTATGGCATAGGAGGCTTGGTCATATAAAACTTTAAAACTATGGAACAAACTTTTAGGGGAACCTTTTAGAGGGCTTACCTTCAAAGCTTTTTAAAATGACCATTTTTGTGTTGTTGTCAGTGATGAGAAAAGCATCACAAAGCCTTTTGTAAGACTCAAGCTTGTAAGCTATATCAGCCGATCCCTTATAAATGTTTTGCATATGACTTATTTGGCCCAAATATTTGTAAGAGTATCAATTCATAAGATATATGGCCTTGTGGTCACTAATGACTATAGTATGATTTAGTTGGTTTTTGCTTTTTGGTCACTAAGGTTGAGTTAGTGAGAATCCTTAAACTTTTATAACTAGCTTAGAAATCAAATAAATCATAAGTTAGTTAAAATCATCAGATGTGACAATGGAACTGAGTTTAGATATGAAATGAATCAGTTCTGTGGGATGAAAAGTATTAAGAGAGAGTTAGTATTTGCCAGAATCCTCAACAAAATAGAGTTGTTGAAACGAATAGTATAGGACACTAATAGAGGCAGCTTAGGACTATGCTAGCAGTTCATTATTACCTACTACTTTTTGGCCTTGAAGCAGTTAATGCTGCTTGTTATGTTCAAATAGGGTTCTAGAAACTATAAGCCTCAAACATGCTCCTTATGAACTATTCCTTGGTAGGACCACCTAGTATCATGCTTTATGTGACCTTTTTGGGTTGTCTTTGGAATATTTTTAATACTTAGATCCCCTAGGCTTATTTGATGGGATGGCTGATGAGGGTTCCTGGTAGGATACTCTATAAATAGCAACGGCTTTTTAGATGGTATTTAACTCTAGAACTGGGAAGTAGAGGGAGAACCTGCACATCAATGTTCTTGAAAACAAAACCAAAGTTGTAGAGTGGTCCGAATGGCTTCTTTGGTATGATTCACTGACAAATTCAATGAAATATGTGCCAGTTACTACAGGAAATCAAACTAATGGTGATGCAGGTATAGAGACAAATGTTAATGCAGGGCAAGATAGACAGAGAAAGCATCTGATCATGAATACATACTGCTACCACTCATGCTTTCTAATTCTCCACTCTCTTTAAGTCTCAAAAAGCAAGATGATTATGATGCTGATGCGGTATCAGACAAATGCTGATGATGATTGTAATGTCAAAATAAATGGTCAAAGAAAAGGAAGGAGGAGTTCAAATAAAGTGATGACAGCTTGTGCAAGAATTTTTGAACTGATTTGGATAGGGTGCTCTGTTCTATAAAAAGTGGTTATGCTAACAGCACTAACAGAGATAGTACTGCTAGTCTATCTATTAGTACTGCTGGGCCAAGTATTAATACTGCTAGTGAAAATATTAATATTTGTAGTCCAAATATGTATCTGCTAGTCCTTTCATCGTATTGATTCAAGTATGCAATCTTTGGAAAACACTAGCATATTTGATGATGCCTATAATGATAGAGAAGTGGGTGTAGAGGCTGACCTTAACAACTTGGAAACCATCCATTGAATGTCGTCTTATCCCACAACAGAATTCACAAGGGATTAATCCTATAGACCAGATCATTAGAGACATAAATTCAGCTACTCAAACAAGGAGGATGACCAAGATTTCTGAAGAACAGCTTTATGGCCAGTTACATCAAAAAGCAGAGGAGAACAAATCATAAAGATTATCAAAAACTTGCTATTTGCATGTTTTCTCTCCAAATAGAACCCAAGAAGAAGGTGATTCAAGCCTTATGCAGACCCAAGCTGGATAGAAGCAATGCAAGAGGAGCCTTTGCAATTTAAGCTTCTAATGGTTTGGACTCTGGTGGATCTTCTAAGGCAAGGAGGGCTATTAGAACCTAAGTGGGTGTATAGAAACAAGAAAGATGAGAGAGGAATTGTAGTTAGAAATAAGGCAAGACTAGTGGCACAAGGTTATACCCAAGAAGAAGGAATTGATTATGATGAGGTTTTTGTTGGCAATTATATTTGAGTTGATAAGACAAAACATATGAAAGATGAAGGACTTAAAAGACAAAGGAGGAAAGATAATTATAAAAGTTAGGAAGATTTATTTATTTCCTAATACTTATCCTTTGTAAACCTAATATCTCTAGTATATAAAGAGATATAGGTCGTATAGTTTTATGGGTGTCAAGATGTAAAACACCATAAAAGTATATGTGTTCTAGGTGTCAAGTTCTCTAAGGAGACGCCTAGGTTTAGTGTTTTAGCCTCAAGGATCTTTGATTCCTTGTTATAGTTTAGATAACACATTCTACCATTGATCAAGGTAGAATTGGGGCTTGTAGTAGTCATGTATCATAGAGAAGATAATGATAAAAACCTTGTTAGAGTAACATTGATGTTCTTATTCTGCTGCATGTTATGTTCAATGTTATTATCCTAGATATAAGATCTAAACAATCTGAGCTTAAATGATTCTTTGGTTTCCACAGTTTTTGCTCCTGTTGCTAGGATAGAAGCAATCAGGTTATTTTTTGTCTATACATCATTTATGGGGTTTATTGTGTACCAGATAGATGTAAAGAGTGCCTTTTTATATGGTACTATTGAAGAAGAGGTTTATGTGTGCCAACCTCTTGGTTTTGAAGATCCACAGTTCCTTGATAAGGTTTATAAGGTAGAAAAAGCTTTATATGGTCTACATCAAGCTCCTAGAGCCTGGTATGAGACCTTGTCTACCTACTTATTGGAAAATGGATTTAGAAGAGGTACTATAGATAAGACTTTGTTCATCAAGAAGGACAAAGGTGATATCCTATTAGTACAGGTGTATGTTGATGATATCATCTTTGGGTCTACAAAGAAGTCTTTATGTGATGAGTTTGAAGGTTTAATGCATAAAAGATTCCAAATGAGTTCTATAGGGTAACTCACTTTCTTCTTAGAATTGCAAGTACAACAAAAGGAGGATGAAATTTTCATTAGCCAAGATAAATATGTGGCTGAAATATTGAAGAAGTTTAATTTTGCCACTATAAAGATAGCAAGCACTCCTATGGAACCTAACAAGGCATTGGTCAAGGATGAAGAAGCTGATAGTGTGGATGTTCATCTATACCTAACAACTTCTAGACCAGACATAACTTTTGCTGTTTTTGCTTGTGCAAGGTTCCAAGTTACACCTAAAACCTCATATCTTCATGCTGTGAAGAGGATCTTTAGATACTTGAAAGGTTAACCTAAATTGGGCCTTTAGTATCCTAGAGATTCATCATTTGACTTGGAAGCCTTTTCAGATAGTGACTATGCTGGTGCTAGTCTTGACAGGAAATCCACAATAGGAGGTTGTTAGTTTCTTGACAAGAGATTAATTTCATGGCAATGTAAAAAGCAAACATAGTTGCAAACTCCATACTAAAGCAGAATTATGTTGTGCTGCAAATTGCTAATGGGGTGGTCAGGTGTTATGATTCTATATCAAATGCTTAATTATGGTATTCAACATCATGAACATCTAAGATTACATTGATAATGAATGGCACCTAGTTATATTGTGTAGAATCCAAGTGTTTTACTCTTTAAACAAGCACATAGAGTATTAGGCACCATTTTATCAGGGAGTATTATGATAAGAGACTTATTCGGTGTGCTTAAGAATCCTTACATCCATATGTAGATTGATTTATTGACAAAGGATTTGGTGTTAGATAGGTTTAACATTTAAATCGCTGCATTATAACTTCTAAATTTGTAGTTGCATGGTTTTTCGGGGAGGTTAAAGTGTATAAGTGATGGATATACTACAAATGCTATTTGGATTTAGTTGGATGGCCAAATATGATGTATCAGTTTACTTAATGATTGATGGGCTTAGCTTTCACTACTTGAGAAACTTTGTCACTTTTTTTGCTTGTACAAAAATGTTTATACTACTAGATTTGTTAGTGCTGCTCACGGTGTTTAAAGATGGTTTGTTGGTTGTATTGGGTTAAGATTGTCTTTAGATCGGTATCAGAGAAAGGTTAAAGATTGGAAAAGAGTTGCAGGATCATATGCAACACAGAAGTCACCCAAGAAACCAAAAGTGATGAAATCTGCAAAGGATGTTACAGAAGAAGAAGCAGCAGAGTATGAGAAGGAGAAGGAAGAACTTAGGTTAAGTTTAAAGATAATTTCTAATGATGACAGTGAAGTGGACTATGAGCCACTATCCAGAAAATTTCCTATTGTGAATTGGGAATATCAGTTGCTGGGAAAGATGGAAGCAAAAGACATGTTTATTGTTTCAAATTAAAACCCAGAGCTGAATGAAGTTTCAAGCTATCATGGAGACACACAAGCCTTCTTAAGAAGACTTGACAGGCAAGACTTGAATGATCTATACAGGTTAGTTCAGGAAAGGTTTCAAGATCATCCTCTTGAAGGACATGATTTGTTGCTTTGGGGAGATCTAAGGATGATATTTGACCCAGATGAAAAAGATGAACTATGGATGAATCAACTGGATTGGAAATTGCTGAGGTGGTAATTTTATGAAAGTTGTGGAGTACACACTCTGTTATGGATGGTAAACTCATGGAAATTAATATGCTAGTGGAGAAGAAGTACAATCATGATAAGGAATTACTGGATACTATGTTGAACTTTTTTTGCAGTTAGTTTGAAAGCTGAAGAATGTACAGTAATATGGCATTTGAGCTATCAAGTACATCAAATCATTGCTTTAAGTGTAGTTAAAGTTGTTAGGATTACATCCTCCTGGGTTAATGGGCTTACAGTGAAGAAAACCTTGATTAACAAGTAAATATCAAGTTTAGGGGAGGATTGTTAGGAATCCTGAGTTACTACTGCTGGTGCTAATTTACTATTGATGGTTCAGAAATGATGCTGCTGCTAAAGATTAAAGAAAACAGACTAAGTAGTTAGTATTGTTAGTTATATTAGTTAGTACTGTAGTTAATTTATTAGTACTGCCAAATATAGTAAGTACTGTTAGTCTTAAAATAGTTTAGTACTGCTTAGTGATATGCATGAGTTATATTAGGAATAGATATGCATGATCACTTGACGTGTTTTGTAAGCCCATTAGGGTTTCCTTAGTGTATAAAAGGAACCCTAAGGCATAGATCTAGATATCAGTTTTTCATATTAGTTTTCATATTAGTATTTCATATATTGAATAGCAAATCATAGTTAGTATTCATTAGCTTTTTTGTTATTAATAATTGGAAAGTTTAGCAAGATTTTGTTTTATGTTTCTTTGTTCTTTTAGTATTGCAACTTGATTCCGATAGTTTGTGATATTTTCAATCTTAGTTTCTAACTATAGTTGTCTTGATCTTTCTAATTCAATAAACCTTAATCAAGCTAAGGAGTATAAGAACTGTTCATTGGGATCAACATCTTGATAATTGTTAGGTTGGACTTGTCTCCCAGTCATTATGCCTAGAGGCATCACTGTCATAAATCCTTGATCCTGTAAAGCTTATTAGGATTACCCTGCACTCAAATATTAAGAGGAATTAGTTTCTCTTGTGGGCTCACAAAGACCATTCTGACTTGTGTCTGCCTTGAGCGCTGAAACATAGTCACAATTCATTAGTGAATGTTTGATCCCATCTGTCTTTGGAGATTGGCCATTTACTTTTCTTGTTGGTGCTCCAAATCCAGCATGCTGAGGACTTAACAGCATTTCATTTTTTCCCTCACAGCAGTACCTAACTCTACTTTTGGCCAGCAGTATGTAGTTACTTTATTAAACCTTAGCAGTTATAAACTTTCTTAATTTAAATTACTTGGTTGTAGCTGTGATTTTAGTTAAAATGCTTTTCAATGGTGAATGTGCTTTAAAATAGGAATATTTTATGGGTGATGCAGCATTCACTCTTGGTTTAGATGCAGCAGTATTAACATGGCCTTAGCAGTACATCAATTGATGATGTGCTCTTGGGAGAGCTTTGCTTAGCTAGCATTAAACTGGCACTAGTCAGACTTTGTTGCAACTGATGTTGGAACAAAATTACTTTCTAGGATGTGGTGTGAGTCAATTTGTTTTGTATGGTTCACCCTCTGAGCATTGCTTCCATATGGTCTTAACTTCCCTTTTGACCAGTAACCCTATCCCTTATTATTAACACATGTTTTTTCTATCATTTTCTTGTCATGAAAATCACAGTCTTAGATTAAATGATTAAAACTCCCACAAACAAAACTAGCTTTCTTTATAAACTCAAAACCATTCCCTAGTTTCTAAGTCATCATCCCATTCCAGTTTCTTCTATTATCCCTAGGACTTTAACTTTTCTTAGGATACTCTTCTTGCTTATGTGTGTTTTCCTTATTAATTAGATTTCACATTATCATATATTTGACAAAATTGATTTTAGTTAAACTTTGGTTTTGTTTTGTCTTCTTTCTTTGTCCAATGAGCTAACAAGGGATTGCCAAGGTGTAGTTTGGGGTGTAGTGAAGTGGGGTGAGGGTTTTGTCTGGTTGCTACAGGAAACAGACACACAAAACGTGTGAGGAAGATGTACAGTAGGGCGGGAAAATAGGGTAAAGGTTTGGTTTATGGCAACTTTAGTCCTCAAGGGTGTAGTGTGTTATTGCAGTTATAGTCTTTAAAGGACTTAACTGAGTTAAGGGTTAAAAGGTAGGGCCTAACTCCTGTTAAGGTATGGTTTGGGCCTGGTTTATGCAGTTTGGGCCATGGTGGGTTATAAGGGTTGGGCTTTTATTTTAATTAAGTTTAATAGGTAAGTGGGCTGACCTAGGCCCACTAGGTGGGTACGGGTGGGCCCACTTTTGGAAATTAGGTTTTTGGGTTTGGTTTTTGATGCTTTTTCCAATGCCACTTCTCGGGGTTGACTTTTACTTGATTTTGACCCCGTTGACTTTTTGACTTTAGGCTTTGATTTGACTTTTCTTCACGCTCTTTCCATTCTCGTGCTTGGGTTTGTCGTTTGTGGCTTTGTTTTTGTCCTTTTCTTGGATATTCGTTTCCTACACAATACAAATGCAAAACATACAAATACAATATATTTTTGGTAGGTTTTTTGGTCAATTAAGTCCATTTTTAATGGAAAATGGTATGTGTAATTAAGCACATACCAAAATCCCCTATACTAAGATATTGCATATCCTCACGCAATGCTATACGTAAATACATAAGCAAACTAAGAATCTCAATCCCCATCGACTAATAACCTCGAATAGTATCTAAGTGTTCATCGAGGGAAATTAAAGAATCAATAGCTTCGAAAAGTGTTGATCCCACGCCTTGATCGATTCTTTATGTAGTAAAGTGTTTGTCACCTTGGAAGAATCCAAAATAACAAAGATTGAGACTTTGTATATATACCAAAGTGTATGCGGAATCTACACTTTGATACTCTAGAGGTGTTAATCAATGGAACAGTAATAAACAAACAAACAATGAACAAACTGCTTCAATATTATTAGAATAATACGAGTACTCTTGTAGTACTGGGGTTACAACCTTGAAGCTATCACAATCTGTATCTAAAAGTATTCGTCTAAGTATATTAAGTGTATATATATCTAAACCTAGGATCTCCTTTTATAGAACACAAGGAGTCCTTTACAAAGATAACTACCTATCTTTTAGGATCAGTTACCAGCATCCCATAATAATCTCCATGCATACTTATCTCCAAGTCAGCAGCTTTGACCATCAGCAGTATTAACTCTTTCTTCTAGTAGTATTAACTAATACCAGCAGTACTAAGTTTGTACTGGCAGTACTAACTTCATTAGTACTGTTAGTTGTACCTTGGCAGTATTAAGTCTTGTAAAGATTTATTCCTAACAAATCGTCCATGCTCAACTCATCTAGATCAGCTTTGTTACGCATGATCAAGGCAATATTGTTCCATGCTGATGGTAGACTTCTTAGTAACTTTAGATTTGCATCTTCTTGGGAGATAACTTCACCATGAATTTCCAATTGGCTGATGAGTTTCTGAAACCTATTATAGGTTTTATCCAGTCCTTCAGATCTTGATGCAGTAAAATTCTCATATTGCTGCTTCAGAATGGTCTTCTGCATTTTCTTTGAATCTTTGTTGCCTCCAAACCTGGCCTTAATTGCTTCCCATAAGGTCTTTGCATCCTTGATTCCATGAAACTTTAATAGGTGCTCATCAGGAATGGCCAACAACAAAGTGCTTTTGGCTTTCAATTCATTCTTTCTTGCCAGCTTTTGTTCTACAGTTTTAGGAGGAATAGGACCTTCAGCACTAGCTCATGCTTCAGAGATCATAGTCTCTAGTTTTGAGTAATGGAAGTTTTCGTGCAAACACAGTTTGGGTAGTTTCTAACTGTGATTCCATTTTCTCTTTGATTGTGAGATCTTGTGTAGATATAGTGTTCTTCTTATTCAGAGTTTCTCAACAAGCTCTGATACAACTTGTTGATCCCTTCTTGACATATCATACTTAGCTTGTTAAAGCTTAGTTATATTGGATAGATCCAAGACAACTATAGTAGAAACTAAGATTGAGAATATCACAAACTATGCGGAATCTAGTTTGCAATACTAAGAAGAACAATGAAACAGTAAAAACAAGATCTTTACTAAACTTTCAATATATTGAATACTATTTTGAATTACAAAATAGCTATGAATACTAACTATGATTGCTATGAAAACTATGAATACTAATATGAAAACTGATATCTAGATATATGCCTTAGGGTTCCTTTTATACACCAAGGAAACCCTAATGGGCTTACCAAACACGTCAAGTGATCAATGCATATCTATTCCTAATATATCTCATGCATATCACTTTAGCAGTACTAACTATTTATACCAACAGTACTAACTACATAACTAACAGTACTAATAAACTTACAGTACTAACACTTTGTACTGGCAGTACTAACTATTACATTAGCAGTACTAATGACTTAAACTATTTCTTCTAATCTTCAGCAGCAGTAGTTTCTTCAATCACTAGTATTAACTTGAGACGCCTTTATTCCCAACAGATGCATAGTCCATAAATAACCTGATTGCTTCTATCCTAGCAAGAGGAGTAAAAACCTCATTATAATCAATGCCTTCTTCTTGAGTGTAACCTTGTGCAACCAGTCTTTCCTTGTTTCTAACTACTATCCCTCTCTTATCTTTCTTGTTTCTATAGACCTATTTTGTTCCAATGGCATGCTTGCCTTTGTGTAAATCAACCCATCTCTAAACCTTCTGCAATCTAAACTGTAGCAACTCATCTTGCATTGCCTCTATCCAACTTGGATCTGTCAAAGCTTGTGTCACCTTCTTGGGTTCTATTTGTGAGAGAAAATAGGCAAATAAGTAGTTTTGATAATCCTTGTGGTTGGTTCTCCTCTGCCTTTTGATGTAACTGACCATAGCATGTTCTTCAGAAATCTTAGTCATCCTCCTTTTTTGAGTAGATGAATTTATGTCTCCAATGATCTGGTCTTTAGGATGATCCTTGTGAATTCTGGTTGTGGGAATAGGATTGACATTCAACATTGTTTCCAAGTTGTTGAGGTCAGCTTCTGCACCTACATCATCATATGCGCCACTAAAGATACCAGTATTTAGAAGATCAGTAGTATCCTCTAAATCAGGCATAAGGGGATCAGTTGGAAAATCATCAGCATTATTAAAACTTTGCCTAGCAGCACTAACAGATGGACTAGCAGTACTATCTTTGTTAGTGTTGTTAGCATAACATTTCTTCTATTAAACAAGAAAATTATCCAATGCAGCTCTAAAATCTTGCACATTCTGGTCATCTTCTTTATTTGAAGCTCCTCCTTCCTTCTCTTGACCATTTCTTTCACCCTGATTTGCTGGTTCTTCATTAGTCTTTTTACCAGCATCATCAGCAACTGCATCCTCTAATCTCTGTGGACTATCATAAAGTAATGGTAGCAGAATATATTGTTGAGTAGATACTGCATCAACATTATCCTTGATACCTGCATTCCTATTAGTTTTATTCCCTATACTAACTGGCTCATAATTCATAGAGTTTGTTAGTAAATCAATATCAAAGAGCCAATCTGGTCCACTCCCTGCAACATTGGGTTTGTTTTCAAGAAAGTTTATGTGCAGGTTCTCCTCTACTTTCCTAGTTCTAGTGTTAAATACCTTAAAAGCCTTGCTATTTATAGAGTATCAAACAAAGAACCCCTCATTAGCCTTTTCATCAAATTTGCCTAGGGGATCTAAGGTATTAGGAATAGTCACAGGACACCCAAAAGGTCTCATAAAACTTATACTAGGTGGTCTACCATGTAATATTTCATAAGGTGTCTTGTTGTGAGGCTTGGTTACTAAAACCCTATTCTAAACATAACAAGTAGTAGTCAGCCCAAAATGTAGTATGTAATAATGAATTTGATAGCATAGTCCTAGTTGCCTCAATTAGTGTTATATTCTTTATGTTAGCAACTCCATTTTGTTGTGGAGTTCTGGCAACACTAAACTCCCTCTTAATCCCTTTCATCCCACAGAACTGATTCATGTCGTTATTCTTAAA
>BQNB010134363.1:0-18323 GCA_026074375.1 Tanacetum coccineum | reverse complement strand
ACTATAGTACTGCTATTCTACCAGTACTAACTTCAGTACTGCCAGACTTAACTTAGTACTACCAGTATTAACTTAGTACTACCAGTATTAACTTAGTACTACCAAAACTAACTAATACTACCAGACTTAACTGTTATACTACCAGTATTAAGTCTTTTACAATTTATTTCCCAACATAATTCATTGGGTTAATACAAGCAATGTTTTGAAAACCGGGTCTCTAATCGACCCGGTCAAGTCACCGGGTTATTAGGTTACCGGTTCGACTGCCGGGTCAACTCGGTTTTCAAGAAAAAATAAAAAACAATAATACAAAAAATTATATATATAAATTATGAATATAGCTTATATTAAGCCTAAAAACGATTTACTACCAAATATAACATGTAACAAATAAAATACGTCGTAAATATATATAAAAATCTTACTTTATTTGTAAAAAAACATTAAAAAACCAAAACCCGCCCGGGTCTTGAGAACCGGGTTAACCCATGTCACCTTAAACCCGGCGGGTCTAACCGCGTTTTGAAAATATAAAATCCGATTTAATTTGACCCGTTTTTTTTGACCGAAACTGTTCAACAGGTTGACCCAACCGGATCAAACCGAGTTTCAAAACATTGAATACAAGTCATAGAATTCATTGGTGGAGATCACTCTGCTTTTTAGTTACAAGCAGGAGAATACATCCTAGGCACAATGCTATTTTTGAGGTCTACCAAAAAGATTCCTTTATTTTATCATCGTTCCGTTGATAATAGTGCCACGTATATATTGTAAGATTTTTAATACAAAACCACTTTTTTGTACAGAACCTACATAACCAATTGTGAACCATTAGATCATTTTATCAATGGATGAGATCAATTATGCTATTATTGTAAATAATGTAATTACAAGGAATGTTATGTAAAAAAAATTAAATGACTTAAGAGCATTAAAGGAATTTCATAATTGTTATTTTCCAAAAACTGTCCCAAATTTGTAGGAGTTATACGGTTTATTTAATATCTGTATCTTTTTCTCTCTCTCACATATCTCCCTCTAACCCTAATTCATCTTTTAAGCCACCACAACACCACAAAATGCTAAAACCAAAAAAATAAATACCAGATCCATCGTCTAATATGATTTGGGAGTTTTTATGTGTGACACCCTGAGAATTTCTATTCAATAATTTAGCCGTTTCCGTTTATAAATTTGAATTTTTGAAGTTTCATTTAATATTTACGTGTAACCGGGAAGTATTCCCGTTTTTATCTGAGAACCGTCTCCGGGAGCGAAACGGGATGCCAAACGTTGTAGTATTTTGGCAATAGCCGCGTTTTTACATTTTATGACAATATTTAAAATTTTATAATTTTCGGTGATACCATTATTCGTTTCGTTACTTGCGTTAATCGTGGTTTACTTATAACATGAGCTTATACATGTAAGACTTGGAAATTAAATCAAGTGGGAAGCACTAGCAATATAAAATGGAGAGAATCATTTGGTCCCCCCTCCCCTTTGTCTTGTTCGGCCCAAACAAACACCACATGCACCCTTGGTGAACAAGTTTGAATTCAAAACAAGAAGACAAGCCTTAATCACATGATTTGTTATAACTTGAATATGATTGGGAGATCAAATTGGTCCCCTCTCTTCCCTTGTCTCTTGTACACGACACACACACACAAACACACTCTAGTGTGTGAAGCAACTTAGTTATATACCATATTTCATTTACATATTCATTCATAACACACACACACTTGTATTTGAGCTTTTCTTTTTCTCTCTTGCTCACCCTAACTCACGGCACAAACACAAACACATACAAAACCATACATTTTTCACTTTCAATCATTTACTTTTGAAGACTAGTTGAAGGTTTGATCTTTTAAGATCATTCGGGTATAAAATAAACAACGTTTGGGTTGTTCTTGATCTTTGTTCATCTCTAAAAACCATTTTTCTTTGTAAGTCTTCAAAACTTCAAATAACTTGTACTTCCTTACTTCTCTTGATGCATAAACCTTTGTTGTACAACTTGTTTTGTAAAAAGAATGATTTTGAAACTACATAAACCTTAAAAAGGTATACTTATGGTTCGAAATTTATAAAAATAAATATAAGGAAATCATAGTTTTGTGATCGTGGTTATTTTCATGTGATAATATTTGTACTTTTGAGCTTATTGTATTCGGCTTATATTTGTGAGCTTATTTGAGAGCTTGTTTAATTATTTTGAGCTTATTTTAGTATATATACACGCGAAATAAAATGGAAAAATATAAAGAAATATTGTTGTGACTTATTTTCTTGTAACTTAGTTTTATTTTGGATATTGTTAGTTTATTTTTGAAAGGATGAAGCATTAAGCTATTTGACTTAATCCATAAGATCAAATAAGGCTTAATGGGCCTTACAAGCCCCACGTTATCCCACAACATAAGGCCACGGCCAAGCTTATACGCAAGCTTAAGGATTGCTTGTTAAGTCCCTAGGCTTATATAAGCTTTGTGGTAACTTATTTGATAACCTAGAAACTTGTTTTGTTATCTTTTTAGTATATATCAGGACTTATTTATTCGTACTTTGGCGTTTTAAAGGCTTATTAGCCTAAAATCCCAATAAATTTATAGTGACTCGATAGACTTGTTTTAAATGCAAAACATTGTATAGAGTTTGTAAATTGTAAAATTGTGATTTGAAAGTGGTTTGATATTGGTTTTTGATAAAGTCCCTAAACTTTGGAAAAATGAGTAAACAACGAACTGGTCATGCCGCTAAATTTTTATAAAATCCTTATACTTAGAAATTATTTAGAAAGCAATTAAATAATAAAAGGTATTTGACTAAATTACTTAACGATTTGGAAATTGTCAAATTAATAATAACAGGTTTATTATTTTATACGTTAATAATAATCTAATATTTTATTTATATATAATATAATATTATATACGGTACTTACTTACAACTTAAGACTTTTTCAATAAAAATCGATCACTAAAAGCTTACAAATAACGGAAAAGAAGAATTAAACTTTTTAGAATGATTAATTGAAGAGGGAAAAAGATGAGGTTGGTGACACATGATTTGGAGGAGTGCGAGTTTGAGGTATGAAACGGATGAGAAGAAATTAAATGAATTTGATGTCATTTCTTAAGGAGTGAAATTGGTGTCTAGAATATTGGTTGCGTGTGTAAGCACTAGTCAAATTTATATATGTATAGTATAAATCCCGTGACAATTCTTTCCAAATTACTTCTCAAACAAGAGAAATAAAAGGATAAAATCTCACTTAAGAAAACACAATACGTATATTTTTAACCGGGAAGTATTTCTTCTCGGGTCGTATCCCAACGAAGTCGTGAATTGAAATTCGGGAATAATTCGGATTCGAGTCAAGAATGGATAAAGGATTTTTGAATTTTGAATTATACTACGAATATAATAGCACAATTAAACTATTAAAACAATTAAAGAAACTAAAAACAATTAACTAGCACGAAATTTTAATACACGAAAATTAAAAACGTGAGCTAAAACTGAAATTTAAAATCTAAAGCACTTCTTTTAACAAATTTTATACCTAAAAATCACAAATTTAAAAAGAAAATTTTTAGGAAAAAAAATTAGAATTTTTTAGCTATTTTTTAATTTTATATGATTTTTTAAAGAAAAATGAATTACTAAAAATAAACTTTTTCTAAAATTTATCACTAAAATTCTATTTTTATTTTTCAAAAAATACTAGAATGAAAAAGAAAATTATTACAAAAAGAATTAAATTTTTCCAACTATTTTTCTATTTTCTATGATTTTCTTAAGAAAAAGAAATTACTAAAAACCTATTTTAATTTCTAGAAAATACAAACTTAATTGGAAAAATAAAGAAAAATGATTTTTAACTACTAAAAATGTGCAGAAATCTAATGATATAAAAATCCCCAATTTTTACTAACCAATTGAACCCTAATTTTGCTAATTAAAACCTAAACCCTAATTTTATTAAACTAATTCTAAAAATATTAAATCTATTTTATTTTTCCCCAAAAGACAGGGTAAAAAGTACAAATAAGGAAAGTACAGGGTAGGCGGGGTAACTAGTTGAAATTTACACTCTAATGAAAACGTGTACCCTTTAACTATTGAAAAAGTACAAAATAGACCTCGCGATTCAGCTTATTTTAGCTTATCTAAAAAAAATGAGATTCAGCTAGAACTCAAAACTACAAAGTTATAGAAGAGCTTATTCTAAACAACATTAATAAAAGCACTTTTAACTTTTGACAACAGATTAAGCTAAAAAATAAGCATTCACTTCTGAATTACAGAAACTAGACTTAAACTAACTTTTTCACCATTTGACTTATTTCTTGCTTATTTCTAGATGAAAGTGAAAAACAAAAGAAGCTTAATTAAGATTAAGATGTGTACTATGTATGTCTAGAAAGAAATAAGCTAAAGGCTAACAATCTTAATGAGAAATTTGATCTTGAAAAGTGTAAAGTTCAGCTTATAACTGTTTTTTAAGCTTTTTCTAATAAGCTATCTATTTCAAAAATGAAACCTATAAGCTGAAATTTTACAAATAAGCTATTCTATGGATATAAAACTAACCTAGATAAAAGGTTTTTCAAAATTACAACTAGAAATGAAAATTCAAAAAGGATATAAGCTAAAATCCTAAACTGCTACTATTCCACTTTTGTAAGGAAAATTAAGCTAGTCTAAGATGCTTAAAATGAAAATCAAGTGATGATTTTTATAAACCTAATGGAGTTCTAACAAAATGCAAAATTCTAATTTCTAACTCCTAATTATAAATGCTAGAAATAAGCTAGAAATTGATGAGCAAACAACAGTTAATACTGCTGTTTACTTCCTAATTCTGCTGATGCACTTGGCCAAACTAAAGTGCAGGCTTAGGTCCAAAAATTAGATCTTATAAACCACTTCACTAAATGTATTTGAGTCTATATTGAATAATCTTGAACAATTAAAAGCTGTAAAACACTAAATCCTACAATTACTTGCACAATAAAACTGTCCTGGTGCAAGGAAGTGAATTTTAAATTCTAAATCATTTATCTCAACAAATTAACTTCTAAAGCTTGTTTAAAACTTCATTACTTTGTTAAACTCAACTATGTAAAAGGATATGACAGAGTTTTGTTGACTTTTAAAGTCCAAATCAGCTTAACCCAAACACTAGATTACTTAAGCTGTCTAAACTATTTTTGGCTTAAAAACTATTTAAACACTAAAACAGCTAAAACTTTATATCTACTCTTCCTATAACTAAACTATTAAAGCTATTTTAACACTTAAACCTACAGCTTATTAGGAAATTTAAGCTACTTACTCAGCTAGCTTAATACACTAATATGACAGATAACTAGAAAATAATTCCTAAATGGATTCTAATTACAACTGATTAAAGATGTTTTAATATCTAAGCTTACTGAATATTATTTAACAAGTTTAAGCACAAGAGTTCAAGTGAATAAGCTACAAGATTTAAGCTATCAAATGCTATAAAAGAAAGTAAAACCTGAGAATTGAAGTTTCTGTCCTTAGGTCACTCTTTTTGAGTGAGTGACCTCAATTTGAAACCTATATGGCTACCTAGCCTCTAAACCAATGAGCTTAAAGCTCAATAAGCTGAATTAGCTTATCTCTCCAAATAGCCTCCAAATTTGAATCAACTTACCTCAAGTAGTCATGTTTTGATGTAAAATGGATATAATGAGTAAATGAATTACTTAAAACAAAATTTTGACTGAATTTGGACTTATTAACAAGATAAGCTTCAATAAGCTTCAAAAGAGCTTATGAGAACTTATGAAGTAAAAATTTCTTAAAATTGAAATCAAAGAACAAAGAGGCTGAGTTTAGATTTTTATTGATCAAATGTAAAAAGTACAAGCTAAAATGACAATAGTACAAGTAAATGAAAACAAAATCGAAAGCATAAAAGAAAAATTTGCAAGTAAGAAAAAGACAAACTAACAATAAACTCACAAAAACTTAACTCCTCTTAACTGAACAATTAACTCTATTTTTAATAGAGGGAATCAATGAGAGGATGTAAGCTTGTTCATTTATAGCCCTTGGATCCTTTAAGCTTGATTTATAGCCGTTGGATTCAAATCGTGAGGTGTTCGGGCCAATAAGCTGCTGACATGTGGGCACAATGATGTGGAGGAGGGTTTAATACGAGGTAAAAGAATAAAATGGGAGCGGGGAAGTGATTTGAGGGAAATTGTGTTTGTGTCAAAAATGGGCGGGAAAAACAGTTGGGCAGGTTGTTAGGGGATTAAGCCGCGCTTAAGTTTTGAATGTTTGAAGTAATTGCAAAATCGTCCATGTGTTTTCTCTTTCAACAATATGTAGTTAAAAAGAATTATCCGAATTTGACACTTCCGGCCCTTGTTCTTACTATTCCATTTTTTCCCTTTGTAAACCAATTTTCTAGCTTTTGAAACTTTGGCCCTTGTACTTCATTTCATCCAAAAGAACCCTTAAGCTTTGCAAACTTGTCACTATTGGACCTTTGACTTTTATTTGGGTCTTCATTTCTTGTATCGGGCTGATCCGGCTTTGAGATTTGGCTTCATTCATACTTGTCTTGTCTTTTTCGTTCCTTGTCGGTTTTGACTGATTTTGCACACTTTTGTCTTTGTTATCCTTTCCTGCACAATAGACACAAAAGCACACATTTTTCTATTCTATCGGCATTTTCTTGGCTTTTATTTGGCAAAATCCCGGGTAATTTATATACAATTAAGCATTTATCAATACTATACTATGAATCTCGGTGTAATTTTACCATCTTCACGATCATTATAACTCCGGATAATTTCTTCGATAATTCTTCATTCTTCGGACGTACCAATAATTGTGATGGTAGTAAAAATTGTTAGGAATACGAAAGTATCGGTCACTTCCATTGATATCATTAGATAGCTCGTTAAGTAATATTTTGAAACTTAGTAGGCTAGTTAGTCCAAGGCCCATGGAAAGCCCATGAAAGCTAATGCCTTACATTTATCCATCCACATCTAAGTATAAATACCCTTTCCATGCTATGGAAAGGGTGTTGGTTGTTCATTTCTTACACATAGTAATCTAACATTTCTCTTTTCTTTCTCTCTCTAAGTGTTCATCCAACCACCTCTCTTTCTCTCTCTAAAACTCTTCATTGAATCCATACCTTGTGTGTTAAGATATTCTAAAATTGGTATCAAGATCCCTGGGGTGCTTGTGAAGGTTTAGTGTGAGTATTTGTTTACTAACTCCCTTTTAGGCTGTGTTGTAGGTTCGAACCCTACAAGAAGTTTCATTCACTTTTGAGGTTTAAAAACATAGAAGCTTTAATCTTTCCCCTTTTTCTTCTTTATTTATCTTAGTATAGGCTACTTGTACAAGAGACTCTTTGAATAAACATCAAAACTTTCATCTTTTTGAGTCTTTTTGGTTTGAAAAATGATTTTGTACCTTGAAACTTGATTTCAATTTTTTTGTGTCAAAACGTTAAAGTTTGTGTTTGCAAGGTTCTAATAGTCTTAGATAGGTAAGAAGTACAAGAAAAATCGGGTAAAAAGGTCAAAAATTAACACCCCAAATGGTCGCCCACGGAATTATAGGTTTTCGGGAGCGTTACTTCATAATACCATTGTACGAGTCATAAGAGAAAGACCTCCAACTGTGTAATTTGAAAAGAAATCTTGAATTATTTAGACTCTAATGCACATCACATAAGCCAAGCATCTAATTCACCTGAAAAAAACATGCTTAAAAAGTGTCAAAATAAAGTTGGTGAGTTCATAGGTTTGTTTAAGTATAAATGTTAAACCAAAGTTTTGTAAAGTATGTATGACCATTTAAATCCCCATATAGTCACAAAAACATATGTATGAATGTTATAAACCAAAGAGTTGTAAAGTATGCATGACCCTTTCAATCCCCAAAATGTCACAAAAAGTTAAGTATAGTTGGACTACCATTGTTCAAAGTATGAGTTCAACTTATTCAAAAGGGCAAACGTAAATATTCTTAGGTGTATAAATGGCGATTGATAAGATTACTCTAAGTTCATGAAACTGCTGCTATACCAAAAAAAGATACTTTTTATTCAAGGCTCCGTAAGTGTTGTTGTTCGTATAAATGTTGTGCTGCCGACGAACAAAACTATGCAAACGTTCGGTTTGCCCATTGATAGGCTAAACACCCGAACGGCTGTCACAAACACCCATAGAAATTTCTATTTCATAACATTCGCAAGCTCGACACTGCAAAACTCCAAGATAATACACGAGCTCAATCCGCTTAAGCCTAATCCATAATCCATTTGGGTAAAGTAAAGTATATGTCCTTGTTTTCGAAATAAGTGAAACAAGCAAGTATTTCTCTTAAAAAAAAAGTAATTAAGTATGCAAACCAGTTTGTAAAAATGAATTGTAAATGCACATGTAAGAAATTCAAATCAATCACGTAAATGAATTTGGTAACAAGCATGTTCTCACCCCAAAAGTTATAAGGTAAATATAAAATAGTAAAACGTGGGGCTATAAACTCACCTCGGGTAAATGAATATCAAGTATATCACCAGTAAAATGCTTAGATAAAATAAACGCCAAATGCAACATACTTAACTATAGGCCTAAAGAGTACTAAGCCTTGATGAAACAATACCAATACAATTCTATATAGCTACATCACCATCCAATCGCATTTTGTGAAATCATATTATAAAGTTTAAAACGTTTAATAAATATTTCAATTAGTAAAAAACGAACGTAATTTTCCGTTTTACGCCCGTTGGTATGTTTCTTAACTCCACAGCTTTCGTATTAAACGAGTTTAACATAATATTACATTTTCATATTTTAGTCCCCAGGTAACATTTGGTTTTACATGTTCATAAAATCCATTTAATAAAATATATTATAAAATTTGTCGTCGTAAACTCGTATATGTCGTATTTTATTCGTTTTAACTCATTTTTTTGTGATTTTTTCGAGTACGTCTTTGTTATTGAAGGTTCTATCAATATAATGATGTTGTCAAAATATATACATCTGACATGAATAGTAACTTTTATTAAATTATTTTTATAAAAGTATTTATTAACCTAAACTTACGTAATTCATAACTCCTTCGTTATTGATCCAAAAATTTCAATTCTTAATGTTTTAGAATCCTAAAAATATGTACTATCTGATAAAAATAATCATTTTTATATATCAGAAGTAAAACTTAAATAGTTTTTATAAAATTTCGTTTTATAAACGCGTTTATTATCGCGTAACTTGTAAATTACGTATCTCTTTCGTTATAAATTGGTTTTTCGAGTTTCTTACCTTTTTGGAATCCTCATGAGAAGTAGTATTTTATAAAAATATAAATTAATTACTTTATTTTTGAGTTTTGATCAGACCACTTTGGTCATTTTGCAAAAAGTATGTTTAAAACTTGATTTTATAACTTTTAGTTTAGTACACTTGTTACAAGTCCATTACAACCTTCAATATCACATGTCTTATATCCTTAGGGTCTCTAGTCCATGATTAGTCCATATATTGTCCAAGAATCACAAGAACATCAAGTTTACATACTCATTTGTTCATGAGCATTTATAAGTAACTTTTTATACCTTTTACTTATATATGCTTTATATAACTCAACCAACACTCATATAGTGTATATACTTGCTTTATAACATGATCCATAACATCCATATATCTATGAAAAAGTTTACTAAAACCATAAACAAGAATAAAAACCATTTTATATCTCATTATGTTCCTTAGATGGTGATTAACTACACAAACATTATATATGCATGAAATCATAAAAGTAAAGAGATTAAAGAAGTTAGTAACGCTATAATATGAAGTAGGATGATGAACAATATGATCTAAACCCTTGTTTAGCTACTTAACCCAAGCTTACAACACTTGAAAACCCTAAAACCAAATGAAACCCTAATCTTGCTTTTTCTTTGCTTAACACTTGTAAACCCCAAACCAAACCTTCTAATCACCTTAGGATATCTTAGATATGTAGTGAGATCACTTTTAAATGTTGTAGATAAATTTTATATGGATTTGGTAGTGTGTTTGTATGGAGCCGTGGGTAAGAGAGACAAAGGGAGAAAAAATGGTGAAGTTTTCTAGCTAAAAATAAAGTGTATGGGCTTATTTACTAGTTGCTTGTGTTTATATATTCACAAGAATAGTCAAAAGACACAATGAGGGTTTCTAGGGAAAGTCTTGGTCAAAGACTATTAGGCTTGATAAGAAAAAGACCCATTGGTTCACAAATCATGAGAACATCCCATGAAAACAAGGAAGATGTTTTGCAAGATATTATCTTTGGTTATATCCTCACCAAATCCGGCCATATAAGTATATAAGTGATGCTATTTTGTAAATTTTGAGTATTGGGTATAATTGTGGGTATTTGTTGAAGCGTAGAAAAGTTTTGGTGGTTCCGGGAATGCCTAAATGTATTTTATCGTGAAACGTAAACACTTTACGTAACCAATAAAAATAAAATGAACAAAGTTAATAATTATCCTTAAAATAATTACTTAACACTTGTTTGATGTAAACATTTAATTGTTTGATGCCCGTTTACATTGAACGATAATTTTTAGCTTACGCGATTTAACTTAACGATTACGATTTAAAAGCAAGCGCGTACAATACTAAAAATACATAGTGAATTTATTGACGTTGTAAATGACCCTAAGACACGGGGTGTTATATTCTTCCCCCATTAAATGAGCCTTGTCCTCAAGGCTTATGACGCGACACTTGACGACGGTGCGGTCTTTGTGAAGAGGTGTGGATATTTCTTCCTGAATTGGTCTTCACGTTCCTATGTGAACTCAGGACCTCTCCTGGAGTTCCATCGAACCTTGATTATTAGAATGTGGCTTCGCTTTAACTGTTTAACTTTGTGATCCATGATTTCTACTGGCTCCTCGACAAAATGAAGCTTGTCATCAAAGTGAAGTCCATCCAACGGAACAGCTAATGGTTCGTCAGCATAGCACTTCTTCAAGTTGGATACATGAAACGTACAATGAACTCTGCTCAGCTCTTGAGGCAGCTCAAGCTGGTAAGCAACGGCTCCAACCTTTTCTAACACCTTGAAAGGTCTAATATTTCTTGGGTTCAACTTCCCCCGTTTGCCAAAACGGATAACTCCTTTCCAAGGTGATATCTTTAATATGACTACTGTTTCCAACATTGAAATGCTAAAGGCTTACACCTCTCATTGGCGTAACTCTTTTGCGGCAGTTTTATTGCAAATCCCTAGGTGACTATGGTGTTGTCCTTGGCTCCTTGGCTTAGATTTGTAATAAGATAGTCGATTTATTGTAAGATTATGTAAGAGTTTACTTAGTTATCATGATTATTAGTTGGTTTCTCGTGATAAATTTATTTTACGAATACCCCCACAAGACTTGATATAAATAGAAAATTGTTTCTAAGAACTTTTAAGGTGACTACTCTCAGCATGGCATGGTCCTTCCTGAATTATACATAGTTGATCAGGCCATGTATAATTGAGGACTAACGATGCATTCCTCATTTTCATAAAAATAGCATTATGATCTCATGATATTTGTGAGAGTTGCTTATATATAAATAAGTAGAGAATTAAAGTAGTTTTGATGAAATTTTCACAACACATTGATTTGATAGATAATTTAAAATCATTCATACAACACAACATAAATTTAAGAGAAAATACAACGAGAATTCTTAAAGGAATAGAGTCTAGACATTGATATCATCCTCCATGTTGTTAAGGTCTTGATTGGTTTCTCCTCCTCTTAAGGCATGCACCACTTCACTTGGTCCAGTACCTTCAGCTTGGTTTCCATGGTTCTGGTTCTTTAACTCCGGGCAATCACTTCTGTAATGCCCTTGATTCCTACATTCATAGCAAGTGGGGTTTCTCTGATTGTTAGTAGCAGCAGGACTCCTGCAGTCTCGGGTCAAGTGACCAACTTTCTTGTACTTTGCGCACTTTACAGTGTACTGGCCATTGTAATGAAACTTGCACTTGTTGCACAATGATAGAGTTCCAACATACTCCTTCCTTTCACCAAACCAAGAAGTATAAGCTATAGCCACACCTTGCTTCTTGGGAGGTTGTTGTTGAGTTTGGTTGTTATTATCATCTTGCTATCCTTTGTTCTTTGCTAAAAAAACGTTCAAGAAAAGTACTGGAATTTCTTTCATCAGTTCAGTTGCCATTTCAATTACCTTTTGCAGTGTCTTAGGCTTTGATGCAACCATACTTCCGTGAATCATGTCGGGCAAACCACCGACATATCTCTCAATCTTATCCGATTCTTTAGGAAACATTCTATCACACAGCAATGCCAATTCCTGAAAACGTTGGTTGTACCTTATCACGTCGGTACCTTTTACTTTCAAGTTCCATATCTCGACCTCGAGCTTCTTAATCTCGTTCCTCGGGCAGTACTTGTTAGTCATCTTCTTTTTTAGTTTTGTTCAAGTCATTGCATATGCAACATCGTGACCAACAGTCCTAACATGGGAGTTCCACCATGTTAGAGCACTTCCAAGAAGAGTACAAGTTTAAAACTTGATTTGGTTTTTCATAGAGTAGTTGCTTATACGGAACATAGTTTCCATTTTCTCAAACCATTGAGTCAATTTGACAACTCATTCAGTGCCCTTAAAATTTAGAGGTTGGCACTTTATGAAGTCCGGGTAGGTGCACTTACGAGCGACTCACTCGTTTCTTCTAACACCCGTTCTCGAATTATAGCTGTCATCACCATTCATGCTTTTGTCAGCATCACGTGCTGCCAAAGCATCGGCAACGCCTTTGTCGATCAGTGCCTTAAGCTGGGCATTGGTGACAGATGTGGTGGTGGTTTTTGTGGCTGGTGATGCCCTTGTGGTTCTTTTCTTTGGTGCCATTTCCTTTAAATCATCGAGTAATAAAATGAAATTAGTTTAGTTCTCTAAGCCGTGCTTCAAAGATGAAGTTTTGTAGGATGATATGTTAAAGTCGTGACCATCATGTTACTTGTAATTTTTAAGAATGTTTCTGTATTATATAAATAGCTCTTATATAAATAAATGTAAAGTATACGTAATATAATATAAACACGTATATCAATCATGAAAGCATATAGTATAACCAACTAATGCAACTCAATAGTGTATGTATGTCTCGTAAAAATCTTTTGAAAATGTGATCGTTGAAAGTGGTTATAGTCTAGGTAGAATGCAACCTAGTTCTCTATAACTTTGGCCCTAATACCAATCTATAACACCCCCAAAATGGGTCGAAGTAGAATATGGGTTTGGGAGCATTACTTCATAATACCATTGCACGAGTTATAAGAGAATGACCTCTAACTGTGTCATTTGAAAAGAAATCTTAAATTATTTAGACTCCAATGCACATCACATAAGCCAAGCATCTAATTCTCCTAAGAAAAACATGCTTAAAAAGTGTCAACATAAAGTTGGTAAGTTCATAGGTTTGTTTAAGTATAAATGTTAAACCAAAGTTTTGTAAAGTATGTATGACCGTTTAAATCCCCATATAGTCACAAAAACATATGTATGAATGTTATAAACCAAAGGGTTGCAAAGTATGCATGACCATTTCAATCCTTAAAATGTCACAAAAAGTTAAGTATAGTTAGACTACCATTGTTCAAAGTATGAGTTACCACTTTATTCAAGGCAACGTAAATATTCTTGTGTGTATAAATGCGATGATTACATTACTCCCCCCCCCCCACCCCCCCCCAAACGTTCAAGAAACAAACTGCGTAACTCATATATATGCCAACTTATTCCGAGGCATCCGTAATGTTTCGAGTATTGTATAAATGTTGTGCTCCGACATGCTATAACGTTCGTTTGCCTAGTGATAGCTAATCACCCGAATGGGGCTGTCACACCTGAATAGATTTATTTCATAACATTCACACTCACCCTCCAGGTAATTTATAGCTCAATCTGCTTAAGCTAATCCGTAATCATTTGGGTAAAAGTAAAGTATTGTCCTTGTTTTCAAAAATAAGTGAAACAAGCATTGTATTTCGTCTCAAAATAAGTAATTGAGTATGTAGACTAGTTGTAAAATGAATTGTAAATGCACACGTAATAAATTCAAATCAATCACGTAAATGAATTTGGTAACAAGCATGTTCTCACCCCAAAAGTTATAAGGTAAATATAAAATAGTAAAACGTGGGGCTATAAACTCACCTCGAGTAAATGAATATCAAGTATATCACAAAAAATGCGTCAGATAAACGCCGAATGCAACCTAATTAATTATAGGCCGTATGAGTACTAAGAACTTTGATTGACTAATACCATATACAATTATATATAGCTACATTACCATCTAATCGCATTTGTGAAATCAAATTTATAAAGTTAAAATGTTTATAAATATTTCATTAGTAAAAACGTCGTAATTTTCCCGTTTTAAGCCCGTTTGGTATGTTTCTTACGTCCACGGTTTCGTATTAAGACGAGTTATCAAAATATTTCATTTTCATATTTTTAGTCCCCTAGTGAACAGTGGTTTTTACTGTTCATATACTTTTATAAAATTATTTATATAAAATTTGTCCTCGTAAACTCGTATATGTCTATAATTTCGTTTTAAAAACGCCATTTTTAGTGATTCTCTTCGAGTACGTACTTTGTTATTGAAAGTTCTATCATAATTAGTATGTTTTCAAAATATATACATCTGATGTGAACAGTAATGTTTATTAAATTATTTTAATACAAGTATTTATTAACGTAAACTTGCGTAATTCATAACTCCTTCGTTATTGATCCAAAAATTTCAATTCTTAATGTTTTGGAATCCTAAAAATATGTACTATCTGATAAAAATAATCATTTTTATATATCAGAAGTAAAACTTAAAGAGTTTTTATAAAAAAAATTTATAAACGCGTTTATTATCGCGTAACTAGTAAATTACGTATCTCCTTCGTTATACATTGTATTTTTTAGGGGGGGGGAGATTCTTACCATTGTTCGAATCCTCGACTAGAAGTATATTTTATAAAATATAAAATAGTACTTTTGATTTTTGTAGTTGATCAGACCACTTTGGTCATTTTACTAAAAGTATGTTTAAACCTTGATTTTATAACTTTTATTTTAGTACACTTGTTACAAGTCCATTATAACCTTCAATATCACATGTCTTATATCCTTATTTTCTCTAGTCCATGATTAGTCCATATATTATCCAAGAATCACAAGAACATCAAGTTTACATACTCATTTGTTCATGAACATTTATAAGTAACTTTTTATACCTTTTACCTATATATGCTTTATATAACTCAACCAACACTCATATAGTGTATATACTTGATTTATAACATGATCCATAACATCCATATATCATATGACAAAGTTTACAAAACCAAAACAAAGATAAAAACCATTTTATATCTCATTATTTCCTTAATGGTAATTAAAACTACACAAACATTATATATGCATGAGAATCACAAAAGTTAAGAGAGATAAGAGTTTAGGTAACCTTAATATGAAGTAGATGATGAAAAGAATAATATCTAAACCTTGTTTAGCATACATAACCCAAGCTACAACACTTGAAAACCCTAAAACCAAATGAAACCTTAATCTTGCTTTTTCTTTGCTTAACACTTGTAAATACCAAACCAAACCTTCTAATCACACTTAATATCTTAAAGATATGTAAGTGAGAATCACTTGTAAATGTTGTAATAAATTCCTATAGGGATTTGCGTATGTGTTTGTATAGATCGTGGGTAAGAGAGACAAAGGGAGAGAAAATGGTGAAGTTTTCTAGCTAAAAATGAAGTGTATGTGCTTATTTACTAGTTGCTTGTGTTTATATATTGCCAAGACTAGTCAAAAGACACAATGAGCATTTCTAGGGAAAATCTTGGTCAAAGACTATTAGTCTTGGTAAGAAATGAGCCCATTGTTCCCAATATCATGAGAACAATTCCCATGAAAACAAGGAAGATGTTTTGCAAGATATTATCTTTGGTTCTATCCTCACCATATCCGGCCATATAAGTATATAAGTGATGATATTTTGTAAATTTTAAGTATTGGGTATAATTGTGGGTATTTGTTGAAGCGTTTTGGTGGTTCCGGGAATGCCTAAACATATTTATTAGCGAGAACGAAAAAACTTACGTAACCAATAAAAATAAAATGCACAAAGTAATAATTATCCTCAAAAATAACTTAACACTTGCTTATGTAAAACATTAATTGTTTGATGCCATTTACATTGAACGATAATGTTTTAGTTTACGCGATTTAACTTAAACGATTACCGATTTAAAAGCAACAGCGCACAATACCTAAAAATACCTATGAACTATTGACATATGTAAAAATTGACCCTTAAAACAAGGGGTGTTATAATCAAAAATGAGTCCTTTTAAGTATTTTTTGTGTTTTGAGATTCGAAGGTGTGTATGCGATTTATACGTAAGTTGCTAAGGCGAGTTATACGTTGTTCTTGAGGTGACTTATATGTTTTCTTTTAGGCGAATTATACGTATTTGTCTCAGGCGAATTATACGTGATTGTCTTAGGCGAATTATACGTGTTTTTCTTAGGCGAATTATACGTATTTGTCTCAGGCGAATTATACGTGATTGTCTCAGGCGAATTAAATTATGGTCCCTTATCTCAGCGAATTAACGTATATGTCTCAAGCGAACTAATACTGATTGTCTCAAGCGAATTAATACGTTGTTAATAGGCGAATTATACGTGTTCAGTGGCTTTGGCGATTAATACGTATGCAGTTGGGCGATTTATAACGCTTTACTTTGGAAAACAACGTCTTTCATTTGAAGAATTATATACGGTTGTTCTTTGAGTTGAAAAATCCTGTAAAAATTTGTTTTCCTGGTTTTTATCACGAATTGTAAAATCCGAAAATACAAAGACTCAAATCACTTTCATCAAATCCTCACATTAAAAACACAACAACTCCAATCATTGTTACGATCATCATTCATCTTAATCACATAAACAAATCAAAATGAATCAAATCATTCTTAATTGGTCCAAAAGAATACTCATGCTGAGTACACAAGAAACTCTCTGGTGGTCTGACAATCGGCCACCAATGTAGTGTATGAATCTTTGGCGAAAGATAAATGGTGTAATACATGCAGAACAGAATAATTGAAGAAAAATGATGACTTTAAATTAGTCGAACACGTCCACACATATTGGCTACTATTGAAGAAAATAGGGTGACCAGGACAAAGAAATATGATGAATTGTTTACTACAGAGAAAATCCAAGCTGATTGTGATCTCAAGGAAACTAATATCATTCTTTAAGGTCTACCATCTAATATCTATTCACTTGTTAATCATCACAGAGTTGCCAAAGATCTATGGGAAAAAGTTTAACTTTTAATGCACAAGTACCTCTTTGACAAAGCAGGAAGAATTGTAAACTATATGATACATTGATAAGTATACTCAAATCAAGTAGAACACTTCATCAATATTACTTGAGATTACACATCAGCTGATCAATGACATGAACATTTACAAAATGAAATGGAGCAATTTCAAGTTAATACCAAGTTCTTAAACAGTCTTCCACCTGAATGGAGTAAGTTTGTGACTGATGTCAAGATTGTAAAAGATTTGCATACTACCAACTTTGATCAGCTTAATGCATATCTTGAACAACACAAAATCTATGCAAATGAAGTCCATCTTTTGCGTGAACGCAATCAAGATCCACTTGCATTTGTTGCAAATCAGCAAATGACACCACCTCACTTTAACACTTATCAGTCTTCATACAACAATCCTCAGCTTCAACAATAGTTTCCACCATCTCAATATGGATTAATTCATCCCACTCAACATTACTCATCTAATTATCTATCACAACCTCAATTCAATCATTTATCCGTTCGACCATCATATTTATGTCAGTCTTAAATGAATCATCAAACCTCATCTGTTCCACAAATTGCTTATTAATCACCTCAAGTTTTAACATAACCTATCACTGAGTCACCTCTTGTAGACTCAGGTCTCGCTGTTCCTGTATTCTCTCCAGGAGATGATCTAATTGCGTGTCTCAACAAGGAAATGTATTTTCTAACAGATGTAGCTTCCTCAAGGTTCCCCTTAACCAATAATCAACTTAGAACTTCCTCGAATCCAAGAAACCAAGCCACTATTCAAGATGGCAGGTTCATAGTGCAACAAGTTCAGGGGAGACAAGGTCAAAGTTATTCTG
>BQNB010134362.1:3563-18323 GCA_026074375.1 Tanacetum coccineum | reverse complement strand
CTCTTATCAGTTGTTTCATTTTTAACTTGTTTTGACATTTATTAGTTGTAATTCCCTGAAATATACTGATTATAAACGTAAACTGATGATATTTTAATGACAGCATTTACACAACTTTGTTGTTGAAACAGGATCATAGATATGGAGAACCTCAATTTGTATTCAAGTAAGGAACTGTTAGAGAAATGAGAAAATCTTTTTGCATCAGTGTATATGAGCGTAAAGATGAAGAAAAGTCTGAAACAACTTAAACTCAAAGAAGTGGAGGATCATGCAAATAGAGTTACTAAAAGGGAAGATATAAAATGGACATCTGTACAAAAAAGTGTTACAAAATGCCGGACAGAAGGTGAAGGCATCAAAAGGAGTGGATACCATGGCTGCTAAGGATTCTTGTTCGGTATCTAAACATAAAAAGCAAAGGTAAATTTATGTATTCATAAATATAATTAACAGTCTTTCTAGCAGTATTTTGATTTATTATGGTAGTTATAGACTAGGGCTTAGGATTGCATGTCGTTAGAGTCGTTATGCCCTGCTTTTGAAGACTCCTTAGCTGTGCTTAAGTTCTGATCCCCATACCGCCTATAAAATAACAAGTTGGGGTTATGTTAACTAATAACACTTTTGACTTTGACCTTAAAATACGATGAAATATGTAACTGTGCAAGTCTTTTTCTTTTTTTGAGACTATCTGATCTTCAATTTAAAATCAATAAGAAAAAATTGCATATCTAAACAAGTTCAGTTGCCTTCTTCTAAATGGACTAACTACTTTTTTGTAGTGCCTTTTGAGGAAATACACCATATTAGCCGTCCAAATGAACAAAAAGACAGGAACACATATATGTTAACTGCGGTTCATATTTTAGATTTTTGTTTGAATTTTTCTAGAAAAACGTTCATATATTCAGAACCCTTTTGTGTTAGTTTTGTTAGAAGGTATTTGCATAGGCGTTGTATATTTTAAAATGTACAGTAGTTGGAAAACATGCCCAAATGCATTGTATTTGTGTCACATGATTTATAAAAAATGTTTATTTCCATCTAACCTTGGACATAAAATGCAAACAATAAGTACTATTTTGTCTATTCGGCATAATTAGTTGTAGCTTTTAACATTAGAGAATCTTTTTTAGTTGGTCATAAAATGCAAACAATCAATTGATGTGTCGTTGTGCGGTGTTTATTTATGATAGTTCAAGTTTTAAATTTATATTTTACTGACTTAACCAAAAACAACACTTTAACAGACAGTGTACTCGGTCGGTGGTAGATTCGTGGTAAGTAGGATGTCGAACACTTGAAGCGAGGCTAAATCTTTTAATTTATTTATATCTTGGTTTATCTAATCTAAGTTAATTCTAATTTAAGTCAAACTTATGCTATCTTATGTTAGTTCTAATCCTAATTCTAACAGGCAAAAGGGGGTTTTCAGCTTGAGAGATTGGCACGGGTTTGTTTGGTGACTATAATTAATTCAAGACACTTTAACCAACACAAGTAAATTAACAGAAGATAAAAGAGCGGTCAAGCCTTATAATAGAAAACCGTATTAGCCATCATTAATCCGATTAGAACGTTGGTTTGTTTATTCAGTGCAATGATTACTTATCTCGAAGAGGCATATCATTCTTAGACTTAGGCGGGACTTCATCTTAAGACCTAGACACATTAATACTGTCATAATTAAAGCATCTGCATAAAGCATCCTTATTACCTGATTATAATCTATCTTGGGGATTAAAGCAATGGTGATTTTGTTAAACCCTAGCTCATAGAGACTTTACCCATTTACTGCTTAATGGTAATTTATACACTAGTAGTCCACTTGTCTAACTATCCAATGGAATCAGAACATTATTTGTTGAATTATCTAGACTCACCTACTAGTCAACATGTTCAATAAATCAAAGGTAATTTCCGTTAACTAGTTAACCCAGAAGCGTATCCTTAGCATGATTTTAGAAGGACAATATTTGTGATCCTATGATTCTAGATGTATAAATTACTATATGGAGAGCTATCCCGGCATCTAGATTACTTGGTCTGTATCACTAGATCCAGTTGAATGATAGGCCACATACAAAAGCACGTAAACAAGTATGAATTGATAAACATAAACAAGCATACAATGATAAATTAAGAAATCGAGATATAAACAAAACCAAACATTCAGATCTTCTTAATAATGGCTAATACCCGAAGGTATTAGCCTTCAAACATCATAATTGATACAAGAGTAATTGTTTTAGCCAAGGTAAACTAACCGAGTTAACGAATGATACCAAAAACTGAACGATTACTAAAGTATAAGAAATTACATGTTGTCTTCTATGGATTGGAATGCGTTGCAAGAGCTCTTCTGCTCTTTTTCTCCTCTGAAAATCAACTTTTGTGGTTTAGGTATCGAGATTATGATTTAGCACCCTTAAAACTCGTTTTTGAGTTTTGTATTTATACTGTCTGGATGTCGGTTCGATACGGCGTATTGGAGTTTCTTGGAGTAGGGACCACGTTTGATATCTTCCAGAATCTTCACATACTATATCTTCAATACGGCGTATTGAATTTTTCTGGATACGGCGTATTGAATTTCTTTCCTTTGTGGTCTTTTGGTGAGTGCAGTCACGGATACGCTGTATCTTCCTTGATGGATATAGCGTATTGGTAGTCAACATAGTAATCTTTATAATATCTTCGTTTAAGCTCCAGAATGCGCGCCTTTTGCTAATATTCACCAAGTACTCCATAATTACTGCAATTCTCAAATATAAACGATTAAGTAACAATTCTTTGCAATAATTATACAAAATGGGTTAAATACATGGGATAAATGATGCTATAAAATAGACGTTATTTGATGTCATCATATATCCCCCCACTTGAATCCTACTTGTCCTCAAGTAGCCTTTATAAGTCTATAAAAATGTATCCCTGAGGATATTTTCTGTTAAAGCATTTATTTAATCTATTACAAGTACACAACCTAACACCTCACGAAATAGGAAGATGAAAACACTCAAATCACTCAACTAATCTATGTGGTAACATGTAACTAATTCGCTCAATTGCTCGGTCGTGACGAGTATTATATCATAAGCTTGGCAAGGATACACATCTCCATCGCTAAAGCTAAGGAGTAACAAGTTTATAAAGGCAAATATAAGTTTGTATGATAAGGCTTAGGGTTGATTACTCTAACTAATCTTTATCGATACCAATTTTCTAGAAGGGCGACAAAGACCACACATACACACCCGTAACGACGGGATAGATACATGTGACTGCTCACTCCCACCTCGAATAAGCTAAAGAGTAGTAATAGTAGAGTAATATAGGGTATGGATCTTCTAACTTTCACCAATAGTAATAAACCAACAAGGAAGCTGAGACATGCATACATGGCCGTAACGACGGAATAGACATGAATTTCAGATCAAAAATTTGAAAGAGGCATTTCAATCAACAAACAAAAGGATGTCAATGATTTGCTTAGAATGTATGAAAAATTTGGTTCATCAGTGAATACTCCAATTATGCCCCCTAACTTGTTAGGGTCATGGTACTCCCAACTGCAAAGCTGTAATATGAGTCTCAGTATAGAGGTTATGACCTGGACCAATACATGGAAACCTAACTGACAAGCTAGACATATCATTTAATTCTCACTGCTCTATGCAAGACAATCAAGCAACATAAGGTATCCACCTATTTTTGTAAGAATTTTCAGTACTAAATGGTAACTCCCAGTCTTAGGTATTCGGTTATCTAAAAAAGGTTCAGGTCTTTGACTTAAAGGAAAATGAGACTTTGACGGTGCTAGATGAATAACATGGGACAATAAAAACAGTCAGATGATTATCTTTCTTTCTTAATTGCATGAAGACAAGACTTGATTTGTGATAGTGCAAATAGAGCAATTCTGAAACTTATGTCTCAACTGAAGCTGAAGATATAGCTGCTGATGGATGTTATGCCATCATACTATGGATAGAGTCAACTCACTGACTATGATATCATATATGAAAAGTTACACATAACAATCAAATTCTGCACTAAAAAAACAAAGCTCATTGATTTCAGATCAAGAATCATACTTACAAACAGGACATTGAATTTCTTTCATTCCCACTTAATATAAACTTGTTGATATCTTCACCAAGCCTCTGGATGAGCCAACTTTCAAAAGATTGATTGTTGAACTAGGTATGCTGAACATTGATTCAAAACCTGAAGCTTCAGTACTGACTGAAGAAAACTGAAGGTTCAGCGCTTTATCAGTTGCTTGAAGGTAAGCTTGTTTGCTAAAGTGCAAATAAGTAGCAATTTGAAGCTATGTTCTCAACTGAAGCTAAAGATATAGCTGCTGCTGGATGTTATGCCATCATACTATGGATAGAGTCAACTCACTGTCTATGATATCATATATGAAAAGTTACACATAACGATCAAATTCTGCACTAAATAAACAAAGCTCATTGATTTCAGATCAAGAATCATACTTACAAACAGGACATTGAGTTTCTTTCATTCCCACTCAATATAAACTTGTTGATATCTTCACCAAGCCTCTGGATGAGCCAACTTTCAAAAGATTGATTTTTGAACTAGGTATTCTGAACATTGATTTAAAACCTGAAGCTTCAATACTGACTGAAGAAAACTGAAGGTTCAGTGCTTTATCTAAAACTGAACAAATTTTCATATGTTGTTAGTTTAGTTTTTGCATACAACCTTTAATTTGCTTAAGTGAAGTAACTAAGCAATCACATATGTCTTATTCATGGATTTGCATGAGCATGTGTGATTTTGTCGCCTTCGTTAGAGCACAATCATTGGTTAAAATAAGAACTGAACAAAATTGGTTAAATCGTTTCAGTTCAGTTTATAAAAAGATTTTATCTAATTCTTCAATTGTCTCTCGAGTGAAGTAACTGAGCAATCACATATGTCTCATTCATGGATTTGCATGAGCATTTGTGGTTTTGTCGCCTTCGCTAGAGGATTAATGATAATGATGATTACAATAATCAGTTCAGCATAACATGACATCAAACCTGAACCTAGTTCATTCTTTAAACATCAATCAAGGTCAATTTTAAAAAATTGATTTTCAAAATAAATAATTTTATTAAGTTATTTCTTACAAAGGATGTTAACTAATTTAAAATTTTATTAAATGATGAATTTTAAACGTTAGAATGACCTCACCTTTTCTCTCACCTACTTTAACAGTGCATATATGGCTGTACACTGTTCTAGGTTTTCATTAAATATAAAATTTCACACACATGTTAAAACCTAACCCTAAAACTTCTCACAAATTCACAACTTCCACTTGGTAACTATCAAACCCTCAAGAGAAAAGTGAAAAAGTAACCAATCATATAAACCCATTTCACCATTCACAAATCACTTCTCATAAATCAAAAATCCTTTCACCAAGAACACGCACACAAAACCTCAAAACAAATCAAATCATCCAAATCCTAAAGTGGAAAACCAAGAACAAAATCCTCCACAACAAGAACAACCCTTTGTTGCTGCTAAACAAGTAAGATTCAATCTCGGAGACATCATCCTCAACACAAACAATGAGGTTGCTCTTCTTTACCTAGAACACAATAACAAGGATTATTTCAAGTGTGTTTCTAATTTCATTTCCAAATGTTTCCTTAGAAAACCATTTACCAAATCTCCTAACATGTATAAGGAATACCTGGCTGAATTTTGGTACTCAACCAAAGCTCTAGAGAACTCTAAGGTTTCCTTCTCAATCCCCATGATTGCTTGTAAATCAACACACGTAATTATAAAATATAATATGAAAGAAAATTACCAAAGTACCCTTGAGGACAAAGGTAGAAAGGAAAATCTTCACAAATATATATATTAATATAATACGTATATTAACCGGGAAGTATGATTCTTGGGTCGTTATTCCCCAACGATTTGTGAAATTAAGACCACGTTTGTTGTTCGGACAATGATTTGAATTGGTTCAAAGATGGTTTGTTTTCTAAAATCCTAAAATTGAACAAATTGAAGGAAAATTAAAACTAACTTTAATAACGGGAGTTTAAACTTTAACTAAAAATGCAAAACGGGAACCCTAAATGGTAATTAAAAACCCTAAATTTCCAAATTTAAACCTAAAATGAATTTTTCTTTTTAAACAAACTCTAATTGAATAAAAAGTAAGTTTAAAGAAAACTAGAACAAAAATGGAATTGAAATGAGCTTAAAACACAAAAAACGAGAACGGAAACGAATCTCGTTCTTTAAAAATTGAAATTTTGCAATTTTAACCCTACGAAAGCAAAACTAATTTTCCTAGAAACTTTACGATAAAAGAAAATTTTCTAAAAAAGAATTATATTTTTTTTGATTATTTTTCTATTTTTTATGATTTTTTAAAGTTTTTAATAAAAATAAATGTTTAAAAATACTAAACCAATTATAAAAATTCTGAAAAAATTACAAAAAATAGCTTAAACTAATAAGAACCTAGGAAAAATAAGCTTGATTACACAGCTTATCGAATAAGCTGTGTAAAAAGCTTAAACAGCTTATTGTGCTAAAAGGGGGAAAACGTGTACAAATATTAAACTTTGTAAACCTATAACGAAAAAGACCCCAGCGCACGATGGTAGTGAGTGTGTGGTGTTGTGCGTTTATAAGGGTTGAGGATGTTGAGGTCGGGGGTTCGAGCCTTGCTCACCCCCGATTTCCATCTTCCCCCTTTTTTTGAAAACTTATAAAAACAAAGTTTTAGAAAAAAAAAAAAATAAAAAAAAAAAAAATAAAAAACCTGCAAATTCAAGCAATTTTTAATAAAGAAACTATTTTTGAAAAGCCCTAAATAAGCTGAAAATGTGACAGAACTACTTAACTTTATTTTTGCTTTTTTTAGAAAACTTAAGTACTCAAAAAGCTGAAATAAGCTAAAAGTAGAGCTAAATAAGCAATATCTATCCTAAGACTAACCTAATAAGTCAATGTGGACAGAAATAAGCTCAAGAGACAAGCCATAAGCTAAAAAATCACAAGAAGCTCTTAAGCAATCTTTGAAACCAAACAGGCCTTAAGCTACTTTTGAGCTTTAAATTAAGCTAGAAAATAAGCTCTACAAGAAATGAAGCTTATATATTTTGAAAGCTCGACTCAAATGCTTAATGAAAATGCTTTTTAAAACTGTTTTGAATAATGAGAGCTTAATGAAAAAGCACTTTGAAAACAGTCAAAATACTCAGTAGTTACTGAGTTTGTTTTGAGTTTTGAAAAGACAAAAAGCACAATTGCAGCTTATAAACAGATAATCAAAAGAGCTTATTTTGAAAGAGTAAGCTAATACTAATGATTAATGACCCTAGACCTACTTGTGCTATGAAAATCAAATCCTAAAAACTACAATTACTATCTGAAATTTAAACTAGAAAATGGACTTTTTGTTGTTTTCATTATCTAATGCAGTTAACATGTAAATGACCAAAGTCTCAAATCCTATAAATGCAGATATAAGAACTTGATTCCTACACTTTTTAAAACTCCTAAGTTAACTTCAAATAATTAAACTAGATTAGCTAAATTCTACCTGAGCTTAAAATGAAACTGGAATTGGCAGAATTATCACAGATTCATATGCATAAGAAACTTATGAAAACTTAATTATTTCCTAATCAAATTATAATTCCTGGCACTTATTTAAACCTAGGTTTTTGGAATTCAATGTAACTAAAGGATCAAAGGACCACAAACAGTATTAACTTGTAGTTAATACAGCTTGTCCCAAACACCCCTTTATTACACTTAAATCCATTTCTAGCTTATGAATGTAAGATTGAATGAGTAAAGTTTTAATACCAGATGACTCACAACTTTTAACATCCTTATTAAGCATTCATCAATAAGAAATTAAGCCAGAATCTAACAGCTACTTATTATGCTAATATTTTTTTATTTTTAATGATTTTTAAGACAAAACATGAAAATCTAAGATCTACACTACTAAAATCAAAAACAGATAATCAAACATATTTAATAAGCATAATAAGATGACAATAGGCACAAATAAGCAAGATTATAACCAAAATAAGCAAATTATAAACTAGAAAATTAAGACAGAAATAGAAATAGGAACTTACCAAAGCCTTAGCTAAACAAAGGCAATAAAAGGTTCAAATGAGCTGTCTACAAGCTCTAGCTTATCAATAATAAGCTAGTAAAGGTCCCATAAGCTCTTCCATTGTAAGCTTATCATCCAAAAGCTCAAAATCCATTTTGCAAAGGTATTTAGCTGATTTTATTTGTTTAAGTAGATTAGATGATTTATTTGAGCTCAATTTGAGCTTAGAGACTCAAAGAGCTTGTATGAGCTTATTATGAGCTTGTATAACATTAGATAAGAACATTTGAGAGTAATAAAAGCTTTTAAGGTAAAAAATGTTTTATATAAAAAAATAGGATGCTTTCTTTTATTAATAAATAGTGATTACCTATAGTTGAAATTGAGAGTACAATAAGCTAGAAAAGTAAAATTACATAAGCTAATTTTAAAAAACTAAATATACATTTAAGCTAGAAATTAAAGGAAAAAAAAAGAACATCCTGTGTGTGAGTGTGAGGAGCTTTTTATAGTATGCAAATGAAACTTCTAGGTCATAGCCACGCTCCTCAATCCCTTTGATCTTGTCCTTTCATTCTTCCAATCATTTGATCTTGATTCTTGTCCGTTGGATCAACTTGGTGAGCACACGGATTGCCAACATGGCATTTCGTGTGTCAGAGCACTTGTGCTTCTTTTGTGAGTATTTTAGTACAAATCCCACTTGATTGGTGTATTTTCTCTTTTGCCCGCGTGTCTTCTCTTTTGTGAATTGGCCAATCAAAGCTCCCCATGACATTTTTCCTTGTCATGGTCGTACTTTGGTATGATTTTACCCTTTGATTGTGACGTGTGGTAAAATGAAGTAAGATAATCAGTTATAACCAACCTTTCTCGAGTGTTTCTTTTTTTTTAAAGGGGAGTTTGATTGGTTCCTTTGTCAGGGTTTTTACTTGTTGACATGTGGGAATTATATAATGATTAAGGCTGAGTAACGGTTGTTAAGTATGTGATTTTTTTGTAGTGATCGTCGTTATCGTTTATGTATTATAAAGTTACGGTCGTTTGGGGTTTAGGGCTTTCTATGGTTTTTTGTTTTTACAATGTGGCGGTTTTAGGATATTTGTGGCGGTGTTGTCATTTTTGGGTGTTGACGTGGGTTTGACAGTGTTGTCCTTAGACGGATCTTTGTCCTTGTTTGCTTACTCCAGGCTATATATACTCTTTCCGTTCTCGTGTCCGTATTTGTCTGGTTTTGACCGTTTTCTTGAGATTTTTGCAATATCCGTACCTACAAAACAAAACAAGCAATATACAAGTATTTTAAGCATAATTTTGTCTTTTATGGGTTATTTTTGATATAAAACGGATATGTGTTTTCACACATATCAAAATTCCCCAAACTAAGCGATTGCGTGTCTTCACGCAATATTATATGCCTTAAAACTAAATACCTCAAAACTTCCCCAAACTGAATCTTTGAAAAGTAGCAAAGACTTTTGTGGAGAAAGTTTAGAAATTACAAGTTATAAAACACCCTATTTTCCCATTTTTCAAAACTTTTTTATATATATATATATATAAACTTAGAATATTTTGACTTTCGTTATTTCCATAACTGTTAGGGATCATAGAACAAGATGCATTTTGATCCGAGAATGCCCCGAAAAGGATAAATTCATCGTCCCCGACTTTTCACTTATCCAAACCAAGCTTAAAACGAAATCACAGCTAAATATCAGTAAAGATGCTAACACTACTCATTTTTGGCTAACTGTGTACTTTTCACTCCTCGATAATTATTATATTTAGGTGAAGTGTTATTTTGAATTTCAACCATGGATCAAGTTTTGCAAAGTACTATGCTTCACGTTTCACCCAAGAAAGTAATGTGGGTTTTTTTTTTTTGATGGCGAGATCATCCCTGTAGGACTTTCGTCTTGGCACATCCCAACCTTGCGGCTAAAGTGACCATGGATTTGTCACCCAACAGAGGTCTTAGTATCGGGGACTCTCGACCTTAGGTTACGCAAAACTCTTAAGGCTTCCGAATTTTCATTGCTTTAAAATAGAATTAGTCATAGTTCAAAAGCATATTTGAATTTTAACAAAAAGAAATCTGTTAATAATTTAAACTTTATATTAACATTTATGCAATTGTAACCCTCGACCTTTTAGAAGGCTGCAACATCGGTTGTGAGCCGGCAACATTAATGCTGATTGAAGATTAGTCAAATAGTATTTAATGCTGATTTATAGTTTCCTAATTTTATTTGATCTTATCTTGTCTTGTAAACCCTAACCCCTCTAGTATATAAAGAGGGGTAGGCATCTAGTATTGATCATCCATCATAGTTAGATCTCTCCAATAAGAGTCTAATAGTTAGCTTATTAGTTTATGTAATAGTTCATAGTCAACTGATTAAAGTCGAATAGTTTATAGTTTATTAGTTTATGAATAAAAACCTTGTTCATAACATTGTTGTTCTTATTTGTTATTCCGCTGCGTGATCAATGTTATGATATCCTAGATGGGCAAAACGATCTATGAAGCCTACAATTAAGGTTTCAACACTTAGCCTAAAAGTTAAGGAACATGCTAGAGCTCAACACGCTCGATCCGGTCAAAATTTACTCTTATCCTACCCAGCAAGAAAGTCAAAATTGTGACAAAAAAAACTTATTTTATTTTGAAAATTTTAAAAATTTTCATATTTTTGAAAAATTTTGGTGGGAAAACGTGGTACGTGAGAACAACAGGCAAAAGGTAGGTAAGATCATATCGAAGATATACTACCCCATACTAAAATTAAACATTGTCCTCAATCTTTCCTAGCCTAAGACTTAAAAACCCAATACTAGAACTCAAAATGGTCGAATGCATAACTCAAACATGAAGAAAGTATCACAAAAATCTTTAGCCGTTTATTAAGTGTGCTACAAGATAAATGTTAGTCGATAATAATCTTTAGGATATCGGATTTCCCCAAACTAATGGCAAGCAAAGGCTTGGAAGCTCGAGTGGACCAGGACAAAACACCGAACACGAGAGTCTTCAGAGAAGTTGGGTTCAATCCTGCAAACAATCACAAGTAAAAACAACAAACACAAAGAACGAAAGAGTACAAGCCTCCTCACAACACAATAGAAAATAGAAAATGGATAAGCATGGGGTGCCTCCCACGAAGCGCTTTGTTTTTGGTAACCAAGTCACATAGCTTAACTCGATCCCTGAATTCATTCGTCCTTAGGGAAAGTCTGAAGATCCGGGACAACCATGGGTGGTGTGTCCCCTCCAAAGTAGTGCTTAAGTTAGTGGCAATTCACTTTGAAGTTTGATCCGTCGGAGTGAGATAATTTTGCAGTGCCATATGGAAAAACTTCGGTTATAGTGAAAGGGCCAGACCATCGGGTTTTAAGCTTTCCCGAGAATATCTTTAGACGAGAGTTGAAAAGCAAGACTTGATCACCAACATTGAAAATGCGGTTTTTGATCTTTGAGTCGTGAAGCTTCTTCGTCCTCTCCTTATAAATCAAAGAATTCTCGTATGCTTGATCACGAAGCACATTAAGTTCATTCAGTTGAAGCTTCCGGTGATCGCCCACGGTTTTAAGATCGAAATTAGCATGTTTTAATGCCCAATACGCTCTATGTTCTAATTCGATTTGCAAATGGCAAGACTTTCCATAAACAAGCTTGTAAGGCGTACAATCAATTAGTGTCTTAAAAGCAGTACGGAATGCCCACAAAGCATCGTCTAATTTGTCAGACCATGAGGCACGGTTTTCTCCAACCTTCCTTTCTAGAATATGTTTTAAACCATGATTCGACACCTCCACTTGACCGCTCGTTTGAGGGTGATAAATGGTAGCTAGACGATGAGTGACCCCATACTTAGACATTACTTTAGCAAATTTGTCAATACAGAAATGGGTCCCACCTTCGCTTATAATAGCTCCCGGTGTACCTAATCGGGCAAAAAGAGATTTCAAAAACTTAACTACAACTTTAGCATCGTTTGTGGGGAGTGCTTTGGCTTCAACCCATTTGGATAAATAATCGACGGCTACGAGTATGTACTTATTTCCTCTAGATGACGGAAATGGTCCCATAAAGTCTATGCCCCAGACTTCAAAGATTTCACACACTTAGATGGAATTATGTGGCATCTCATCTCGTTGTGAAATTTTTCCTTGACGCTAGCATGAGTCACAGTTTTTGACTAACTCATGGGCATCTTTGTAGATTGTGGGCCAATAAAATCCGAAGTCAAAAACCTTTTTGGCGGTGTAGTTGGCACCGTAATGTCCCCCGATGGGTCTACTATGGCAAGCTGTGAGGATGTCGACAGCTTCTTGGCCTGAAACACATCGCCGAATCACTTGATCCGCACAGGTTTTGAATAGAAAAGGGTCGTCCCAAAAATAATGTTTGACATCTTTGAAAATGTTGTTTTTCTGCTGAGTTGACATTCCTTTGACAATGAAATTCCCCGCGTGGTAATTTGCATAATCGGCAAACCACGGGGTACTTGGGTTACCACGAGAAGTCACCATATTAAGTGTCTCGAGAGGAAAACTTTCGTTTATTTCCTTTGGATCGAGAACATTTTCATACGGGTTTTCTAATCAGGAAAGATGACCGGCTGCGTAGTTCTCAGCTCCCTTCGTATCAATTACTTTAAAATCGAATTCTTGAAGGAGAACCCATCGTAGCAATCTTGCTTTGGCATCTTTTTTATTAAAAAGGTACTTAAGGGCGGAATGGTCTGTATACACTATGCTTTTATTCATGATGAGGTATGACCGGAATTTTTCAAAAGCGTACACCACAGCCAACATTTCCTTTTCTGTTGTGGTGTAGTTCGATTCTGCCTCGGTCGTTGTTTTGCTTGCATAATGTATAGGCCTAAAGTGCTTCTCAATTCGTTGCCCCAGAACCGCACCTATGGCATAGTCGCTAGCATCGCACATAAGCTCAAAGGGCTGGTCCTAGTCGGGGGCAATCAGAATTAGAGCTTCGGTTAATTTCTTCTTTATGGTCTGAAAAGCTTGAATGCATTCCTCGGAAAAAATAAAAGGACTATTTTTCTCAAAGAGATGTGTCATGGGTCGAGAAATTTTTGAAAAGTCCTTGATAAATCTACGGTAAAAACCTGCATGTCCAAGAAAACTCCTAATATCTTTGACTATAGTTGGGTGAGGTAACTTAGCAATGACGTCTATTTTGGCTTTGTCGACTTCTATTCCTTTCTTTGAAATTTTGTGTCCAAGTACGATGCCTTCTTTCACCATAAAATGGATTTTTTCCCAATTTAGAGCCAAATTAGTGTCTTCACACCGTTTAAGCATCTTTTCTAAATTGGAAAGGCACGTAGAGAAAGAATTTCCGAAAACTGAAAAGTCATCCATGAAAACTTCCATTGTCTTTTCAATCATATCATGGAAAATAGCCATCATACACCTCTGGAACGTGCCTGGTGCATTGCATAATCCATTACACCTACTGCATTACACCTACTGCATTACACCTACTCCATTACACCTCTTGTTGCATTACACCTCTTATTGCATTACACCTGCTGCATTACACCTTCTTCATTACACCTATTGCATTACACCTACTGCATTACACCTATAGCACATAATATGAAATAAAATCCACCTACTCCATTACACTTTAGACTCTGTATTACACATTACGCCTACTGGATTACACCCACTGAATTACACCTTACACAAACTAATCAATTGTGCTTCGATGTGAACCACCACCAGAGATCTACATCCACACGCGCCGTGAGCTATTTAAACACAGACTAATCCCCTTACACAAACTAATCTTCACAACAGACGCAACACAAACCCTAACAACCCTTCGTAACAAACTCCTCTAACAAACCTCCTATCCTAACCGAATCACCTCATCCGTATTCTCCGAAATCTCTACCGAACACGCAAAACTTGTTTTCAAAATAATCGACTCTGTGAATTATGATGAGATGGATTTAAATTGTAACAATTCAATTGTGCTTGGAAGGTTTAAGCAAGACGAACTTAAATTTATAAAAAACAAGATTTTAGAAAACCAAAACTAACAAAAAGATACAGTAACAAAATTCGAGCTCATAAATCAACTTATGAGCACGTTTAAGATGCGGTTGATTCGTCTTAAACATCATTAACGCGATGATGCAAGAATGATTAGATCGTGATGAGAAGATGCAGTAGTGAATTTAGTGTGCGTTTTTATGTTTAGGAATTTAGTGTTTGAAATTAAGAGAGAAATATAAGTGGATTTTAGGTGAAAAATGAAGAGCAGATCCAGTTTACCCATAAGGAAACGACGTCGTTCCATAATGAACATTTTTTTATACTTGGGTGGTTAGTTTGTAGTTGCTACAGATTTGCCCCTAAAGTTTCTACTATTTACGAAATTGCCAACGCCCTTTTTGATCTTGATATTTATAATCCAATGGTTGAGATCTCTTCCTACCTCTTTTATTTTAAAACTTTTTTTATTATAACCCTACCCTATATATATATGGGTTTTTCTAACATGTGCCCTAGGGGCACATGTTAAGGTGGGGACATCAAGCTGTGTGTCATAGCCTGATTGGCCAGCAGTTATTTGTGGGGCTTGATAATGATTA